>PNEQ01127636.1:0-28462 GCA_003012365.1 Medauroidea extradentata | reverse complement strand
GTGATCTTGTGTTAGTTCATCAAGATTATGTCCCATCGTTAAGTTGGTGTATGGCTCGAGTGGTCAAAGTGTTTCCTGGTAAAGACAATCTTGTTAGGGTGGCGAAAATCAGGACTGCAAACGGAGAATTGGTGCGCCCAACAAACAAGCTGTACTTACTACCAAGTGAGACTGTGCAAGACTAGATTTTTTTTCTTTTCTTTTTTTTCTTTTTCTTTGTTTTACTCTAGTTTAAAATAGTCATTTTAGGCGGGCGGCAAATGTTGTGTACATATACAGTTCTTGCATTGTGCGTGTGTGTGATGTCACTGCCAGACTCTCATCACTACCCATCATGCACCTGTATCAAAGTTCAGTAGAAGACAAGATGGCGACGTCGTAAGTGTGTGATGTGATGCTGTCTAAGCTAACGTGTATTTTTAATTTAATTTCCGGGCATTATGTTACACGTCTCAAACAACCTGTACTAAGATCCTTAAATGCTTTTCGTAGCCTAACCGCGTGACAACATGTTGAATGGTTTTCGAATGGAATCAGGATTGTTTAAGGTCTGCGCGCCTCTTCACGATTCTAGTAGACGGCGCCCTTAACAATGACATTCCGTCCTTGTCCGAAGAGTAATGTTTTTTCTTTTCGTATATTGACACAATAGACGCATAAACAAAACTTTCCTTTACATTACAACGCATCTGAAGTTCGTGGTAAGCAGCCCTCTTAAGGTTAACGCCTTGCTGTACGTATTTGAACGTTCGAGGCCTACACAATATGGAGATATAAGGGCAACATAGCACGCATACCGCGCCTCACCCTAGCTTATTGGCGTAAGACCCTGAACTCGTTTCTGTGAGACATTCAGGGGCTGATTCTTATCAATTTATGGGGTAACACTGAAAATAAAGCTGCAATGTGCACGCTTATATCTTAAAATAAAAAACGTTAAGGGCGCCGCCTAACTGCGCGTGAGAGGCTCAGAAGCGACGGAGCTGTAAGGTCGACCTTGAAGCACTCATCAAATGCCGCGTCGCCTCAACGAGCCAAGCGCTGAACTAGCGTGCAAGCTTCCCGCCGAACTGTTTTTACTATGGGACGCTAAGCGGTGGCCATATAATTTTATTGGTGGAAAGTCTACAACTAAGTTCAGTGCATGTCGCAATCGGTTTTACATACATCCGGTTAGTACATTTTGAAGTACGGAAGTATGAAAAGGCAGTTTTAGCCATGTTGGAGGGCTTAGAAACAGTGTTTTTAATGAGCATGGCGTCTTGACAGTGAGGTTCCGACCTTGTCTGAAGTTTGTTTTCTTTTCGTACGTTGGCACAATGGGCACGCGTGGAATATTTTCGTAGAAGAAACCTGTTTACGAACACGCTGAAACGCATTTGAAGCGTGGGGTAGGCGGCCGCCTAAAGTTTCGTTTTATAAGTAGGGAACCATGATTTCCGTGAAAATATTTCTGCTACTTGTTTCAATGCTTTGCGTGCACATCCGGAGCTCTGCTCCTTTGTTATTGGCAGAGTATCTTTGTGTAAAGACATTCCTAATTTGACCGTACACTTAATAAGTTTACTGCGATAGCACACGTCTATGCTTGAAAAAAAAAAAAAAAACGTTAACTTAAGGCCATGATCTCTAGTTTCTACTTTTGTAGGGATATTAATTTTATACGCCTAAACGAGAGCAGATAAAAATCTATCTAGCAGTTTGGTTTAAAATCGTCTTCTCCGTGTTGCCTGATTTTGTCAAGGTAATGAATACTATGGTTTCAGCTAATCATGTAACTAACGAAATTCTGGTTAGTTGTAGTTTTAGTCGAAACCGTACCATTACTTGCTTTAAAAAAAATACTATCACAGTAAAAAAAAAACAATTTTAATTTTAAACAGAACCGCCAGACAGATTTTTGATATCTGCAGGGGTCTCAACAACTTCAAGAAAAATAACTTACTACGGATTTAGGAACCACGCACGTTTAAAATAGGTACCAAATAAGCGATCAAAGTAAAAAAAATAGGGAGCGTTATAGGGACCAAAAAAGTATGAAAAATTCTCAACCAAGCGCTCAGAAAAGCATAATTCAACATTTTGTGAAAAATATTGTAGGTAAAGATTTCCATTATGCACTTGAACACTAGAAAAGAAAAAAAAGTAAAATATTTTGGAAACTGAGCACATTGCTACGTGAAGATTTGAAAGTAAAAACAGCTGCCATCCTCATCGTAAGTTGATCAACAGACTAACTGAAGACGGTAGTTGCAACTGCCAAAACATCAAAGACAAGAACGTAGTGACGCGACTGAATCACAAAAGCAAAAAATTTGTTCAAAATGTTTAACATAGTGGTAGACGTAAAAGCATTGCGTCATATGATAATAACATTCCTATGTCTACGACAGTTTCAATTTTTAAGACCAGAAAATTGTTATAGAATGTGGGGAATGCTTACTGTCATAACTAGGTGACTTTTTTTTTTTTTTTACTATTTTACATGTATTTATCTGAAAAACTTTAATTAATTCAAATAAGAGATATAAGATAAGGAATTTTAGGGAACATTTGTGTAAAAAAAAACATTTAGGGACCAATCTCAAAAATAGGAACTTTTAGGTAAATAGGGACCTATTGAGTCCTCTGTATCTGCTCTTCTTAACTGTGTCATAAATATTTTTACTAAAATTAGGGGTCCTTATTTATTGGAGGGGGGGGGAAATATTTAGCTATTTTGAAGTTGTTGGAAGGAGGGGGGCACACGCCCCCTGCCCAACCTACCCTCTCCCCCTTAGCTCCGCCTACCGAGGCTACGACTGTGGTTGTTGGTAATACTCTTGTCAGAAGCTGGTCCCAATGCTCACGACCTCGCCGCGTGCCAGGTGTGTAGTGTAAGATGTGCGAGTGTAAATTTAACTGCAAGTGCTAAAATACGCCGTGTGCTGGCAGAAACAATATGTGCACAGCGCTGCGTCATCGCTGGACAAACACGACGTGACAAGAGGAAGAAAGTCGATGACGGTACCACGAGAGTCGGCGCTTTTGAAGTCGAGGCACTCCGTCGACGTCCGTGCCTGCGCATGACGGACAGTTACACGTGTCAAGTTATGACTGAGTATTTCTCTATAGTTCAGTGACCTGTATTCTAGGCTCTACTGCACTACACATCATCTAGACTCAGTTCATTGTGTATTGCGTACTGCCGTAGAATATTTAGGAATACAGAAGTGAAATGCCGGTAGGACGACGAATTAAAGTCACACGCACCAGCAAAATGGCTTCCCTGGACAGCAAAATGGCGGAAACACCTACTGCCAATCAGCGTTAGGCAGTTGCCCTGTTAACTGTTAGCCAGACAAATAGGAAACATGCTGTAACATGCAGGAGCCAAACATACACGGGGCTGGTATCAACAACCTCGGGCAGCCAATGAGCGGCGAAGTTCGCCCGTATGTAATGAGCCGACACGTCATTTCACGCCTGTTTTACTATCTAGTCTGCGGCGCTGTTATAGAGAGCAGACTGTCTCACTACTTATCTCGGGGCCCAAGGGCGCCCATTTTATATAGACTGTAAGGGGGGCCAAGATCATAACATATGTTTACTAGCTGTCCCTTTGCGGCTTCGCCCACGTGTACTATAGAAAAGAGTAACTAACTTTTAATTACGTATTAATTGACGGTGTTACTATATTCTATATATTTTTTTGTATAGCAACAAATACAAACAGCTTTATTCAGTACACTTCGCTGAGCCTACTTTAATTACAGAATATCTTTGTTTCAATTCATCTTTATTTCTCTATAAAATAGCTGCTCGGCTGCAGCTTTGCCCGCGTGATATTATGAAATGTAAACAGCAGGCTAACT
Organism: Medauroidea extradentata; assembly: GCA_003012365.1. Taxonomy (NCBI): domain Eukaryota; kingdom Metazoa; phylum Arthropoda; class Insecta; order Phasmatodea; family Phasmatidae; genus Medauroidea; species Medauroidea extradentata. The sequence continues at coordinate 24,608 of PNEQ01127636.1, read as the reverse complement.
CTGGAACTATAAATTGTGTAGCGCGCGCAATATGCTCGTATGATCTTATAGTAATTCCCATCGCAATGTCTTGCACGGGATACGAACCCGTAACCCCACCCCATCCCGCACCACAATCTTTATACAATACCTGAATGAATGCTTAAATACAGGTCGTGATAATTCTTTCGTATGTAGTGGCTACAGTCCAAAGAGGTTTTATTTATGAATAGGTTTGCAAAAAGAAACAACTGTTGAACTATTTCTCCATGATCACTCTCTTTTTTCGGGAGAATAACATTTTACTGCTTTTCACATCCTTAATATTCGAGTTTTATAAAACCCTGAATTCGATTGGTAGATATTTACATAGGCTTTATGATTATCAAAAAATTATCTCGATATCTTTCAAGGACGAATTTCGAAAATTCGTGAAATTACTCTTAAGCAAAAACCATTTCAACATGTCCACTGGTTTAGGAAATAAGTGGGATTAATTAAAAACATGTTTTATTTTTTAAGAGCTTTCAAGGACGAATTTGGATAAATTCTAAAAATGCTTTTTAGATATTTACTTAAGCATCATTTATAAGAAAAAAACCACCTTATTATCTGAAATGGTTTGGGATAAATCACGGGTTAATGAAAAACACATTTTACGGCTTTTCACCCCCTTAATTTTCAAATTTCGTAAAATCGAAAAATTCGCAAATATGAATTTGTTTGGGCAATATTATGAATTTAAAAAAAAAACATTATGATAGCTTTCCCGGTTAATGATATATCAAGGATTCTTTGAAAACACATTTCAACCCTTTTCACACCATTAATTACCGAATGCCGCGCCGCGCCCTTAATATTACGCCATACTCATAAGAGAATGCAGTCCCCGCTGAATGACACAGAGGGGAGAAGACTGCACGGCAGTACAGTGACTTGCGACTAGAGGATAGGGTGAGGCGTGTTGTGCGTACCGAGTCGCCCTTACAAGACAGCACCAGGGCTGCCATCTTAAGTACACAAGCACACAGCTAAAACAAGCGCAGCGCGTATCAAAAATATCTCCGTTGCGCCATTTTAATGCAGGCATTTATTTGTGACCAGATGGGATGCAACACTCGTGGCTATGTCCGTGCATCTCCCGCTCTTGCCCACTCGTGTACGCTGCAACAAGCACGCGTTATTGTGCAACCCGAGGGCGTTACGCGGCAGTAGCCGGCAAGAGGCTTATAAATGAGTGGGAGAATGATATGGAGGAGGGGAGAGGGAATTGAACAGCGCGTCACGAATAGTAAACAGCCGGTGCGGCACAAACCGTGTGAGTCAGTGCGGCGTCTCGTTGCGAGTCACGTGATCGCGGGCTGCGGCTGCTGTTACGCGTTGGCCACTGTAGCTGCGCAGAGCAGCGCGGCAGGTACTGTGGCAGCGCAGAGCGGCACGATTAGTGAACAGCCAGTGAGGCACAAATCGTGTCAGTGCGGCGGCTGGTATCGAATCAGGTGATCGCGGGCTGCGGCTGCTGTTAGCGTGGCAGGCATTATGACTGCGCGGAACAGTGCAGCAGGTAATGTGGCAGCGCGGCAGGTACTGTGGCAACGCAGAGCGGCGCAAATAGTTAACAGCCAGTGAGGCACAAATAGTGTGAATCAGTGCGGCGGCTTGTGACGAGGCACGTGATCGCGGGTTGCGGTTGCTGCTAGTGCGGCAGCCACTGTGGCTGTGCGGAGCAGCGCGGCAGGTAATTGACAGCGCAGCGGGCCAGGTACTGTGGCAGCGCAGGGCGGCAGATACTGAGGCAGCGCAGCTCGGCAGGCTCTATAGCTGCGCGAACGGTGCAGCATGTAATGTGGCAACGCAGCGCGTCAGGTACTGTGGCAGCTCGGCGGGAACAGTAAACAGTCAGTGCGGCACAGACCCTGTGAGCCAGTGCAGCGTCTCGTGGCGAGGCACGTGATCGCGAACTGCGGCTGCTGTTAGCGCGGCAGGCACTATGGTTGCGCGGAGCGGCAAGATTTGTGGCAGCGCAGCATGAGCCTGTACATAGTACACACATATTTTTTTTAAAAAATTCAGATTGGCTTTCTTAGTGAAGTTACTTGAAACACTAGGAGGTTTTGGGTTCGAATCGCGTGTAAGGCAAGGCAGCGGGAAACGGTTATATTATATACGCGCATATTAGTGGTAGGTGGCAGAAGAGTTAATTTTCTATTTGAAGTATGAAAAAGTAAGGATGGCTTCCCCTTGCAACTTGGCATCCACTATAGAGTTAAAACGGGTAGTATGTATTTTCATGATATCCTCGATATCTCACAAATCTTGTGAGGTATCGTTGGTTATGCGTTGGGGATGAAAAGTCGGTTATTTTTCATACTTTCAATATATCGTTAACACGTTAAGCTATCGTTGTCGTTCACAAATTCCACGCGGGTAAAGCTACATTTCAAACATCTCCAAGTTTATTCGTAATTGGCCCTTGATTCATTTGACACCTCCTGGGCAGCGCTGAGCCAATAATAAAGAAGTAAATAAGTGAAGGTCCAATCATGTGGTATCACTGTGACAGCGAGCAGCCAGTGAACAGCTGCTGTCTGCATGAACACACGCATATTCATAGAAGTACGGTTACTTCTACTACAGGTTAGAAAGATCGATGTTATACGTTTGTTATAGGGACAATTCCTGTCGCTTGAGCGCTGGTATCGGCAGTGCACCAAACCGACCAATCACAGAGCTTTCCTGAACTTTAAGTTCATAATTTAAAACGCGAAATCGGTTTCTTTTCACTTCATAATTAAATTAAATTGCTAGTATCTTTTCCACGGTTATTTAAATTTCATTTTACTACAGTTTCGTATTTATCTTGTACATCAGCGATTGTAGCGAAACTAGTGGTAATAATTTCCATGTCCCAAGCTCTCCCATAAGAAAAAGTATTTTCTTTCCAACATGTAGTAGTATTAACCTTACTACAGGTCAGCGAACCCGCGAATTTTTCCTGTATCAACATATAAAGTTTACATAGGGGTGGTGATTCATCGCGGGAAAAGTTGAACATTTGTTAGACTTCAATGTACTCTATTTCCGACGTTTATCTGTCGTTACTGGAGAGTTTCTACTTGACTGGATCATTGCTAACACTGGTGCGCTACTACTGAATGTATGTAATTCGTCTGTAAACAGCTGGACTATGATTACATACCACCAATGTGGAGGACGCTACACTGATTTGGAGACTACGCTGGCAGGAACGATTCTAGCGGATTTCCTCCAGCTCTACTTGCCATTGGTAGAGACAGGAAAAATTTGCAGGTTCACTGACCTGTAGGCTAGCCTCCAAGAATATTTGTGAAATGAAGCAGAAAACAACTGCTCATTACCTGCTCGCTAACACAGTTGTAAGGGCCTGAACTGGTTTAGTTTAGTTATTTTAACTAGCTCAGAGAATTACATACAGTGTCAAATAAGTCAAAGGCCAATAGCTGAATTGAAAGAAAGTTACATTTGTTGCAAATATAGCATGTGCCTGAATGAAAACGCGTTTCAGGCTCCTAATCATGAGAGGTACTGCCATAGTCATTTTTGGTACAAGGCCGCGGCCTTAGATCTGGCAACCCTGCACACAAGGGTCATTTTAACACTTATTTTGTCTCGCCGAAGGCAGCGACTTTCCCTGATTCGCCGGTGTGTATGGCAGAATAACGAATCAGGTACAGTCATTGGCTTTGAAGAGCTAAAATAAGTGTTAAAATGACTCTTGTGTGCAGGATTGCCAGATCTAAGGCTGTAGCCTTGTACTAAAGATGACTATGGCAGTACCTCTAATGATTAGGGGCCTGAAACGCGTTTTCATTCAAGCACACGCTATATTTGCAACAATTGTAACTTTCTTACTACTAATGATGGCTATGGTACTTCTCGACAAAGTGTGTCCTCGGAAAATATGTGAACTACAGCCGTCCCTCCTCTCTGACACACCACACCCTCCTACACTCCTTGCCATGCTACACTCCACAGCCAATAGCGAGCAAGTAGCCTGGTCGTCACGACAAGCAGTGCGTCAGTCTCGTCAGCTGAGAAGTGACAACCAGTGTGCAGTTAGTTGTTCAGGTCATGTCGTTTTGCACCACGCATCTACAAGGTATATCATTGCACAGGCCTATTAGACCTACTACAGATGGTCACTTACAATTTGAATACAGTGAGACTACAGAGAGAGCACCAAGACATTCCTCTCCACCACATTCACACGACGACCTCGAAACACTCTTACTTCCCCTACCCGGGGCTACACATAGGTTTGTCAAGCAGTACGTCAATTTCGCATATACATTTCAGGCTGCGATGCCAATGTGTGCGTAATTACACAAAATGCGTGCAATTCTGGCAAGTGTATGTAATTTTTGTGTAGTGATGCCTTTGTGTAATTTTTGTGTATTTTAGAAGTCTCCCCTAATTGAAGAATACTTCTGTCAGGAGTTTCAATTTATCTAATTTATCCCCAAATCCAAAGGTAGTTATTTAGTTCGTTCTCTCGTAGCTATACATTATGCAACTGTGAAATAATTATGCTGTATTTGTATATATCGAAAGTTACATTATTAATATTCAATCAATTACATTATTTGATGTTCAGGATTGCTATTTTGATTATGCAATTTTTATATAAACTTAACAACACAAAAGTATTTTAAAACACAATTATCGTCTCAGGAAGTAAATTTTATTTGACGAATAATAATGTATAGATATTTATGATGATGAAGGTGTGTGTATTTTTGTGTAATTTTTCCTTCAGCGCGTGTGCAATTCTAATGGTCTGTTCTGGCAACACTGCTTTCAGTTCATGTTGGACGTCAATAACGTATACTTCAATGTCACGTCTGTGATTAGAAGTCAGCTGTCACGAAACGCCTTTACTACTGCGAGCCAGTAGCAAATAAGGAAATAACTCGCATGATTATCGCTTGCTACCCGCTTGTAATGTTATACCTACGCCAATGAATAATCGATCGTAGCCGGTATGTGTATAGGACTGAGAAAGCTAGGCTGCTGCCAGGCGAATCCGCGAAATCGACGCACCTTTACTTCTCATACAATAACTGAATTATTTAGAAATTCTTATTCACAAAAAAAATATGTGTATACAATTTAACCGTCCTATAAATAAATTTACTATTTATATCAAATCGTTTTTTTTTGAGATCACGTCGTAATTTATTAAATACTCGTCCTCCTAAGTACAGTGATTCAGCAGCCCTGTGCTTCAAGCAGTTAATAACGATACGTGTGCATTCACGCATTCGAATCGATGCCCATATGACGTTTGGTCAACGATTACTCGATACTAGTTCTCTCATAAGAACTCTTGCAACAGTCTAGTCGGTCAGGCACCAGTCTACTGTGCGAGGGGTCCTGGGTTCGAATCTCGGCCCGGGCATGGCTGTTTTTTTTTTAAACCTCATTTCACCCTCGTCGATTTAACGGGGAGTGTTGGACAATTTAATTATAATTTTTAGTTTTTGAGCCATAACATTTATTCAAACTGTATTATCAAAATTTTCTCTTCGCAAAGTATAGGAAATATTTTTGGTGAATTGCTTGACAAAAATAATATTGGAATCTTGCAGTAATTTGTCATGTAAAATCATTGGAAGAAAACTATATGTTAATTTTCAAGAATTATCTTACAATGTTTCTGCATAACAAATTATTGAAAGATTCTATTAATATTTAAGTCAAGCAGTTTACAAAAAGTATTCTATATTTTATGCTTTGCCGTAGAGAAAAATTTTAAAGTAAATTTTGGATAAATTTTATGGCTCAAAAACTAAAAATTTTGTTAAAAGAACCGTAAAACACTCTCGCCTCACCTCTAATCGGTAGAGGCCAGAAAAATTCGCGGGTTCAGTGACCAATAGGCTAATCTCCAAGAATATCTGAGTGAAACAGACAAGGCAGTAGCTGTTCATTGGCTGATCGCTGAAACATGATTAGGCCTACATTTAGTTGCTTCTATACTATTGGCGCAGTGCTGTCCAGGAGATGTCAAATAAGTCCAAGGTCCAATTGCAAAAAGTGACATGAATTACAGTTGTTTGAATTCTGGCTTTAGCTCAAAACAAAACGCGGAATTTTTCAGGTCCCTAGTAATCAGTTTTGTTTCTATGCATCAAAGAATTTGTATAAAGCTTGGGTCGTATCATAGCCGTCTATAGTAGAAGGCCGCGGCCTTATATCTGGCAACCCTGCAAGGAAGGGTCATTTTAACACTTATGTTAGCTCTCCATAGGCAATGACTTTGCCTGATTCGTTAGTGTGCCCTACATAACGGCCAATCAGAGGAAGCTACAGCCGTTGGTGAGACAAAAGAAGTGTTAACATGACCCTACCTGGCAGGGTTGCCAGATCTAAGGCCGCGGCCTTCTACTAAAGTCGGCTATGGTCGTATGCGACTAAAAAGAAAACAACGAAACGACGTAGAAGTTGATTACGTACGAATACGTACAAATTTTTTTCGAACAAAAAATACAACACTGTTTTGAAATCACGTACACTTCAGTGGCGGGAAGATTCATGCTCTCATGCGTGTTGAGTCCCTACTAGCAAGTCACAAACGCTTGGTATAGTAGCCGCGTTCTGATTGGTGCAGTGAAAACATCAGAAGCGCCTCCTAACAGACCCGTGGACAGTCATCAAAGAACTGCAGAGATGCAAAAAAAAAAACCAGTTCGTATAAACTGATCTGTTTAACCCTGACAGGTCAACTGTGTATAGAGTACTGCAGAAGGGATGTTGCGACCGGAGCTGTACATAGCAAGACTCCGTGTACAATGTACTCAGTTTCTGACGCGTGCCTAGGGTTATGAAGCTTCGGGAAAAAACCGGAAGAATTGTTTTTTTTTTCCCTTTGATGTGAAAATGTGAAAAACTGTATTTTTTCATCAAGGTGAAAAATTACAGAACATTGAAAAAAAATTGCAACAAAAATTATTATACAGTTTCTGAAATACAAATCTGGATGGTATATGTATTTACATTCGGGCTTATTTGCTAATACACATAGTACCCTATTACGAAAATGAAATAACCAATAAATATAACATAAAACTTGATACAGAAAAATAAACAATGTGCACATGAACTATCCACAAGTAGTTATCATACTCATTCATACCCAACATACAATCTCTGTCAAGAAAGCTGTTTAAATTATAACACAAACCCTTTGTAGTTCAAATTCACAAGTAACAAACTAAGATAATTATTAACTATCTTGCTGCTTGCGTCAACTGGCTTAGTGGTGAACATTGCTGTTGTTTTAAATGTATCACCTTTATGATTTACCATTTTATTCTTGAGAAACTTCCAATTCTATGATAACTTTCCACATTCCTACACCTTGCTAGTAAGTAAACATTCAGAATGAACCATACAGGCAAATTCTCCGCTTTTTCTCCATTTTAACATTATATAAGTTACTATACATTAATTAGCCACCACAGGTTTGGTACGATTTTACAATGACCTTAAAGAATTTTTTCTAATTTTTCCAATTTTCCAGAAAAAATGGGGATGGAAAACTGATTTTTTTCCTGAAATTTCCGGAAATATTATAACCCTACGCGTGCCTTGTACGATTTATGTAATTTCGAAGTTATCCACAGCCTGCAGAGGACTCAATGTAGATATCATTGAGCACGAAGTAAGTATATGACTGTTAGCGATCCGGATATTTCGTGAAATCATTCGAGCAGATGCTATATTTCGAACTTCTGTAATTGCGCTACTGTTACTGACTGCACTGCTTCCTTCAGGACTTCGAACCAATAGCAGGCCTGCGTGGAAACACTCATTTAGCCGGTAGGACAGCGAACTCAGTCACACACGCCAGCAAAATGGCTTTCCTCGCCAGCAATATGGCGGAGACATCTGCCGCCATTCAGCGTAAGGTGGCTGCCCTGCTTGGTCTTGAAGCTGAGGAATAAAATGTGACTCTTTTTTGCAGCGCTAGTAGTCTTTTAGTGGAAGATTTGTCTTGTTTTGTCTTTGGCTTAGCAAGTTTTCATAGCTTAAAATGTGTAGGCCTACTTGCTATCGGAACTGCCTGTACTATACAAGAAAAAATTGAAAATCCAGATAATGTATATGCAATTTTGTATTAGAACACATTTTCAACCATAACATTTAGTTTTTCAGTATTTTACATGTATACACACATTGCAGCTATTTTAATATTTTGTAGGACAGGAACGACTTATATAAACTGCTCCGCGCACATGCCAATACATTTGTGGACACGAAACATATATCTACAACACCAATTTACCATTATAACATACTTTCATGTATATAATTGTAAAAATTGTAACACCGCCACTAAAATACTACTAGCGCTCGGCGACAAAAAGGTGGTCACGTTCTCTTGCTGGAGTCTGGAGAGCAGTACGCTCTGTCTAGACCTCTTCCTATTAGACCATGACACCGCGTTAAAAGGAACTGGTAACAGCAAGCTCATGTCGGAGCTACTATGAGCACTGCTATATTGCATTGTTAGAACAACATTTCATTACTAGTGACGCTTTCAGTCATAAAGAGGTCAACTCAACAGCATTGGTAGGTAGGCTTGTGTCTAGACCTGTTATTCTAAGACCGTGGTTGAAATCCCCCATCCGAAAATGTGAGAAACATTTCTGAATAACAGTCATTTTTTCTGTAAGGTACACTCTAAATCTGAATTAGTGAATGTTCACTGATTCACGCCGATGGATGGAGCAATTTGAACAAATTAGGTCAGTGAGAAACCACTGTGAAAACATTGACTATTCACTGTTTCCGATAAAGAATGCCAACATACCACAAGTTAATTAGTGAATTTCCACAGATTTTTCAGTAATTTTTCACTGACTCAATTAGTGAAAACTGTTATTTGAAAACAGCTGGAAATGACTGTGAATATTCACTGATTCACATGTTAGATGTTGGTACTCTTTGAAAAACAGTGAATATTCACTAATTAAACAGTGACTATTTTCACTGATTCAAATTGTCGGAACTACTCCATCCATCAGCGTTAATTTATGAATATTCACTAATTCAGATTTAGAGTATAATATTACCGTTTTACTTTCCATAGTTGCGTAAATTTAACCATTGGGATTTAAAAATATAATGCTGTAACTGCCCAACCATCCACCAAATCTTCTGCACGCAGGGTTCGTGGAGTCCATACCCCACCCCTCCTTTTACCTAGCGGAAACTGCTTAGATAACACAATTTTGCATACTGAAATCCAGATATTTTCCCTGGGGAGGACCCCCTCCCCCTCGCCACACGTAAATGATAGGATATGTGTAACTTCATTACATTCACAGGAGCCTGATTAAACATGTTATTTAGGCGGCACAACACAAAATCTACTCTGCGTTGCGCCGCATTGGTTAATTACGTTCCTTGCGAGGTGCAGCTCTTCACGTGGCTTGGGTAATTAAAGAAATTAAAGTTTATAATTTAATACAATATCTATAAACACTCTATAATCAACGGTAATATTGGCTTAAAAACATGGAATGCAAGTAAGTTACGAATATTAAAGCATGCCACTTCACTACTGCATAATCTTCAATCTAAACATGCGGAATATTATTATTTTATCAAGCCACACTTTCAACGGTTAATGAAAGACATAGGCCTCCTGTATATTCGTATTTCGAAGTTTTTACAAGAAACATTTCACTATAAGGTTAGACAAGAATGCCACAGATAGGACCATTGACATTTCGCGAAAAAAATTAGTCCCAGTTTGTTTAAGTAGCTTCCGTGTATATCTGCAGTTCTGCTTCATAGTTAGTGATTAAATGTTTTAACTCTCATCTGTCTTAGGGTTCTTTCTACCCGCAAATTACAGACTTGTGGTTGTGATTGGAATAAAATAAGGGACGTAACTTCTCAAAGACACACAGCCAATAACCACGAGGCAGAGCTGCAGATGTGTACGTAAGTCACTGGCACCAAACTGGGGCAAAATTCTTTTCGCGAAAAGTTCAAGGTTCTACAGGCGAGACTCGCGCTCGGCACTTTGATAAACGTGGGTAATTAGCCGAAGTGGACCCCCGACTGTCCACGAACGATTTCGTTACGAGGTTTCTTATTGGCCGTTGGATACCGGGCTGGGGAAATGGAATTACGGTGACAAGAGCGTTCCGCCCACTTGCGTCTGGCGTATTTAATTCCACCCGAATTGGCTGGTTCAGGTGGAGAGCAGTTTACCTTGCTGCGCAGCGGCGTAAAACTTAAATGGGCAAACTGCTACAGGGTTCTTTACTGCACTGTTGTAGTTGCAGCTCAAACCTACTGTACTATGCCACGCTGAAACGCCACTGTGGCAGCGCGGTGCGGTGCGTCCGCGCCAAGCCCACATATTCGTTCGTTCCGAACGGCGCCAAGCCCACATATTCGTTCGTTCCGAACGGCACCAACCATACTTAACAGAGTAGCGTTTTTTTTTCCTGTTGTCCATCACGCGATCTCTATGGCAGAAACTACCGATTTTTCTAGGAACGATTTCGTGACTAAATGTGTTTCAGTACTTTTTTTGTACCACTTCATGTCTTAACCTTTGAGTGGTTTACGTACACGCACGCGATATCTAGACGCTCGGTTGTCGAGTCAAAAGGATTTCGGAAGAAACACATTTAAACTCCATCGCAGTAACCTGCCATGGTTAGAGCCACGATATTAAGAAGAAAAGATATTTGCACCATTTAGTTTCAATGTCTTACGTGTACTGTGCAGCTGTGCTTCGTGGTCAGTCATTGGTTGTTTTAACCCTTGCTTGTCTTGCGGTTCTACTGTCAAATCACACATATATGGTGTCACAATAACCTTATTGTAATTGGCGCAGTCAAATAGGAGACGTGTCTGAGCAAAGACACGCTAAGCCAATAACCATGAAATAAAGCTGCTGATGTGCACGTGAGGCCCGATTCACAATGCGCAGTCGGCAGTCCGCTGTCGGCTGTCAGAGATTAATATGTACCTTAAGATGTGTGTATTCACAATGTGCAGTCCGCAGTCGAGCAGTCCGCAGTTCAGCTGGCGAACTTTATCTCTGACTGTTGGACTGCCGACTGCCGAAAAATTCTATCCAATCAGGCGTTACTCTTGTAATCACGTGATGTAAACAAATATTGTTTTAAGAGATTTTATACTGTTCTAAAAGAAAATTAAGAAATTTTACAAATTTAAAAACAATATGTTCAAAACATGGCCGATTATTAAATAGCAGTTTTAAAAATAATGCAAACAAATATTAACTGCTGGACTGCACATTGTGAATAGTATTCGACTGCCAACTGCCAGCAGTCAGCTGTCGGCAGTCGACTGCTGACTGCGCGTTGTGAATCAGGCCTAAGGCATTGAAACTAAACGGTAAAAAAAAAAATATTTCCATAACAAACTCGTGCTACATCCCAAGTGCGGTGACACAGCAACATATTTACTTGATTATGCATGCTACAGCGGAGTGTCCACACAAAGTTATAATAATATTTGCCTGACTTAATCCTCGTCAAAAATTTCACATTTCTCTGACACACACATCTGCCGAGTTACAATTATGAAGAAATTACAGCATATATTACATTAAAATAACAAATAGATTCTAACCGTTCCAAATTCATTAGGCAAATCGTGTAAAGGCCTCTATATAGTATTAAAGACGTGTTAAACAAGAAATTATTTGTAATTTGAAATAAAATAATGTTATAAATCGTTAGACACTGAAAATTATGAAAATATGTATTTAAAGTCAACAAAGTCTCCAGTAAACTCTGGTATCTTTATCCTACGTTTACTTCATGATTAGAGGTTCGTAAATTTCGCAGATACATTCCAGCAGATACGTTAGCACAGTCAAATGAATAACGACTCTACGCAAAAACGCTCGGTGAATAGCCATGAAGTTGAGCTGCAGGTACGGCACTAAAACAAAGTGGGGCAAAAATTTTTTCACCAAAAATTCCCATCCGTATGCATCTGCAACTTCGCTTCATAATCAGTGATTGGACGTCTTAGCTCTGACGTGTCTTGGGGTTTTACTATCAAATCGCAGACTTGTGAAGTTGTAGTAACGTTATTGTGATTGGCAAAGTCAAATGAGAGACATCACTTCACAAAGACACGCTGCCAATAACCATGAAGTACAACTGCAGCTCTGAACGTAAGTCACTGAAACAAAGTGGGGCGAATTTTTTTTCGTGAAAATCAGGGGTCCCTATCTATACACGTTGCAGAAATTAGGGTGGCTAAGAAGTGACGAGCAGCAGGCCCCCGATACAGTGTTGCCACATTCAAGACTCGGCCCCCTACTAAAGACGGCCATGATATTGCCCAAAAATACATGTTGCAAGAAACTACAGCGTTTTCAAGGGTATGCTGGCCCAAAACATGTTCGTGTAACACCATCATCAACACACACACACACACACACACACACACACACACACACACACATATATATATATATATATATATATATATATATATATATATATATATATATATATATATATATATATGAGGCAAGCGTCAATTGCGAAAGTGACACGAACTTCCAGTTGTTTGAATTCCAGCATGTGCTCAAAAGAAACCGTGCATTTTTTCAGGTCCCTACATTTTAACGATCTATCGACGAGAATGAATGAGTAAAATAAGATATTTTTGTAAGCGTTAAAACATCTAGGTGGTGGTTGACACGAGGTGAGTATGGAGCAACGCCGGAATGAAGAGCGGGGGAAAGAGGATATCCTTGAAAAAAATCCCGTTTTACATTAGGTAATTATTTTCCATTGTTTGTGATTCTTATCTTTTTTTTTGTTTATTAGTGGTTGGTTACCGATGTTGAATGATTAGTTACATAACTGAGCCAGTTATTGCAACTATATTAGTACCGAAAAAAAAAGTGTGTGTTTAGTCACAAATGAAATAAAGTTTAGATTTAGATTTTATAAGAATTCTATAATAATATTATAAGATCCTACGTATTTAATGGTCTGACTGCTCTTTAATTAGTTTGTTAGTAGAAATAACTCTTATAATAATTGGTTAAGAGTAAAAAAAGGCAAGTTAACCTTAACTTCAACTCACTAAAATACGAAATTAATAAACGACATCTTCCGTCACGATTGCGTCACGCCGAAATTCTTGTCCAACCCGCCGGGAATCGAACCAGAATCGCCTTGATGAGAGGCGAGCTCTCTAGCCACTGCGACCGCATTCCTAGTCCCGGAACGTGCAAAATACGACTACATGGTCTGGTTCCTGACACACCTGACCCCCCTCCCCCTCTACAAAACAACAGGTAGACACGGTGTTGTATAGTGTAGTCCGTCTAGGTAGGGGCGGCACTTCAAAGAGACACGGGTCGAGAAAGGCGGCACACAAACGAAGAAAGAAAGGACATTCAGGAATGTCGACCAGACCGATACTTCAAGCTGCCGTACAACTCCAGGCGTGACTGATGCCCCGTAGCGAAGAGATGGAGTACCTTCCCACAGCCTTCATTTGCTTCTTTTTATTCTTTGCCGTGGACCTGTCTTAGACTTAGGGCCGTATCTATAGAGCTCTTTCGAATGACAACCAACTGCTCACCAATGCTTTCTCTATGGGGATAGCAGTTGGTTGTCATTCGAAAGAGATTTATAATATCGGCCCTTTAGTCCACCGCAGCAGAGCAGTACACGGGACATTTATACTGCTTTTGCGATGGTAATTTTTTTTATTCCTAGACGAAAGTCGCAATCGAAAATTCGTTCCAAACCTTTGTTTAAAATAGTTTTTTCTACGTTTTCTAATTGTTTCTGTACAAAATATGATATAGTCTATATTTGGCTAATTAGTCCAGATATTGTTTTTTTTTTTTTTTTAATTACAAAACTGTGCAACAATTTTTTTGATAACTGCTTACGTTTAGGATTTAAAGAAAAACCATCTCGTTAAATTTATTTCTGTCGTACCACACATGTCCTATAATTATGTACATATTTTTTTATAGTTTTGTAAATTATGTTGTTTTATTCATCATTTTAATTAGTAGCCTACTACTGTTTCAGATTTGTCAACTTAGTTAAATTAATTTTGATTTTTCTCTTCTACTGCACAAGTCACTTGTATTATTTGTCTCATTCTTGTTTGTTGTATAACCTGTCGGTAATGTGTACTGTAATCTACAAGTCCAGTCCAGGATTTAAATTCCTTTTCGTTTAAGTTTTTTTCGGAGCTGTCTACTTGTTTCATTTTAACACTGATCAATTCATATGCTTAGTTACTTTTTTAATCGCTTCTAGTTACGTTTTAACAAATTTTTATTCCTACAGTTGTGCATGTGATATTTGTTCAATTGGCTAAGTGTAAGAGAACGCATTTTAGCCTTAACTTCGCAAAATAAAATGAGAGACGAAAATAAATAAATAAAAACAGGAGAAATAATGGATTATGACTTAAATTCTGGTTTACACCAAACGATGCTCGATTCGATATCTCTTCGCCGGTTTCGATCAGACGTTACCGAAATTAAAGACGGCGCCGCATACCTGTTCATTAGAGGCTTACAAGTGACGGAGATATAAGGGCGGCCTTGTAGAGAGCATCATATACCGCATCGCCTCAACGTGCCAAATGCTGAACTAGCGTACAAGATTCACGCCGAGCCATTTTTATTATAGGACTCCAAGCTGCGACCGTATAATTTAACTGGTGAAAAGTGTGTTGCAATGTTCTCTGCAAGATTCTATCCGAGTTTCGCGTACATTCGATTAGTGTATTTTGAAGTACGCAATTCTGAAACGGCTGTTTTTAGCTACGTTGGATGGCTTAGAAACAAAGTTTTTAAGGAATATAGTGTTTTAGGAATGACATTTCGCACTTGGCCGAAGTGTGTTTTATTTTCGTGCATTGGCACAATGGACCCATGTGGAATAGTTGTGTAAAAAAGGTATTTACGGACACACACACAGTCCAACGCATTTAAAGCGTGCAGTACGCGACATCCTTAAGTGTTCAAGTGCGATAAAATCGTAATTTTATATTTATATGAAATATTGTTAGTTTTGTAGTAAATACTTGTGAGTACATTTTACTCTCACGAAACAATTTTAGCTTTCACAGTTCTCTCATAAGAGTGCGCCAAAGTCAAAATTTGCTTGTTCTGCTACCATGCAAATAGTGCAAACCAACTGACCTACTTGAATAAAATAATTCACTGTGATACAACATCCCATGAACTATGCAATAAAGTATTTGAAAGACTATTATGTAATATTTTGAATTTAAAAAAAAAAAACGTAAAAGTACAGGAAAAAATTTGAAAATCTAGCAGTTTTTTAAAATAAAAAAATAGTTCACGGGATTGTTTAAAAACGTTTTATTACGTAGCCCGTGACATGTTATTTCACTGTGAATTAGGTATTTTACTTACGGAATTCAATAGGTTTTCAAAATTTTTATGGCAGCAGAACATGCCAATTTTGACTTTGACGCACCATTATGAGAAAACTATGTGCGTTAAAATTGTTTCGTGAAAGGGAAACTCTACTGACAAGTATAGTTTACAAAACTAACACAATTTCATATAAATATAAAATTATGATTTCATCGCACTTGAACACCCTTAAGGGCGCTGCCTAACTCGGAGCCCTGGCGGAGAAAGAATAGGGTATTACGTGTTAAATTGTTTTCAATGGCACTCGGTCACCTATTGTGATATTGCTACCGGACAGAAACTATTTTCTGCGCCGATAAAAGGAGAATATTGCTACGTAAATAAAACAGCAGAAAATAACTTATGAATAGCTATATTCGCGTGATTTTTGTGTGTAAAAATGCTTTTTTGGCCGCAATTTTCAGGGTATTGAAAAAAAATTGCCTACACGATCCATGGCAATGTATGCGGCACCGAGATGAACAAAAAAGTCATTGGTGGCATGTATGTAACTTCAGCCGTTACTGAGCCAGGTGGAAAATAATTCAACCTGTAAAACCCTATGCTTGCTCCAGCCGTGGCTTCGAGGTAGGCAGCGCCCTTAGTCCTTCCTATTACATTTCTTGTGTTAGGAAGATTCTTGCAGTTGTAGTGGGCGATTATGAGTAAAATGAACATAAAAGATACATATACACCATCAGTGTTCTCCCCAGCAAAAATTTAGAGCTGGGTGGTTTATGAGACCAGCCGGGGTGATCGTGGAATAAGCTTGATGGTGTTGATTGGAGTGTCTGTTTCTTAGCCGGGTGGTACAGAAAACTAGCCGGGTGGGGCGCCCAGCAAAACTGGCCTGGGGAGAACGCTGACTATGTAGTCCCTGAAAACCAGGCGAGACAAAAAAATAATATTCGCTGAAGTCAGAACATATACGTAACATTTACAGCCACTGATTTTTGTGGGAAAGAATTTAGCACCACTTTGTTTCAATGTCTTACGTGCGCGTCTGCAGCTCTGCTTCGTGGTCAGTGATTGGATGTTTTTAACTCTCAGTTTCTAGGGAATCTACCCGCAAATCACAGACGTGTGGCGTCACAGTAACCTTGTTCTGATTGGCACATAATGAGCGACGCCTCCGCTCCAATTCACGCTAACCAATAGCCATGAAGTAGAGCTGCAGAGGCGTTATATAGGACATGAAACAAGTTGGTACAACATTCGTTTAGGCTGTATGTACTCATTAGGGGTCGGAAAAATTCGTGGGTT
The DNA here is from genome assembly GCA_003012365.1 of Medauroidea extradentata. Lineage (NCBI taxonomy): Eukaryota > Metazoa > Arthropoda > Insecta > Phasmatodea > Phasmatidae > Medauroidea > Medauroidea extradentata. The sequence goes on along the minus strand of PNEQ01127636.1, from coordinate 7,891 downwards.
CACTGTCTTGTACTGTGACCGGCAGACATATGTGCACGCCTGAGCACGGAGAAACTTGGTAGAATCCTCAAGAGGGGGAGAAATGCGTGCACAGGTCTGACTGTTCCACGAACATCAGCTACTAGTGTATTTGCTGCTACTCGAGGCGACTACCGAATGTTTTTAGGACTGCGCGTATTCAGCCGGGCCGTTTTGTTGTCGCTCTGCTCCAGACCTGTCCGTGACGAGCGACAGCATTGAGAGTGGGAGGGGACGCATGCGCAGACGTGTGCCGGTTACAATAGACTATGCTACATAAAATATACTCTGTTCCATATAAGTTTGGGTAAATTTGACAGCAACGTATGGGCAATATTTTTTTAGATGTTGTGATTTGTTGCACAAAGCAAGGCATTTTTAGCTCTAAAAAGAACCTAAAATTCCCATTTCAGCCTTTGTACTGAGAGATTGTACTGAGAGATCGTCTTGTGTAGTGACAAAAATAACAAAATATTACAAAATAATGCACATAAGATGTTGTCAGATTCATCCAAAATTATATAAAATTGAGTATATCTGTGTATAAGTCGTTCGGGATAAAGTGAGCAATAAAAATTTTACCTTACAAAAATATTACTAACCGTTACTGCATATAATTCAACGTTAATTATAGTTGACCGACTGCTTGCACGGTTGGCAGCGAAATTACGCAATATCGTTCCGGGTATTTTCCTATTTAAATGCAACAATCTTGAAACAAATATCAGACGAAATCGATATAGTTGTATTTTATATACTTAATACAATTTTTGTTCCTACTGACTGCACAATTTATTTTACACGAACAAGCATCAATTGACGTGTCGAGAGAGGTTAGAAATTTCCCGACATTACGCGCGGAAAGATACGAATTGGTCTGAAAATAGAACTTAAGCAGGGCTTTGAGTGCTCACTTTATTCCGAACCGCTTACACTCAAGCAGACAGCAACTGCACATTGGCTGCTCGCTGACACAGGGACAGTGATAACTTGAGATTGGAAAAATTAGCGAGTCCACTGACCTCTAGGATAGCCTTCAAGAATATACGTGTATGTAAGTAAACAGCAGATGTTCACTGGCTGCTCGCTGGCACAATGGTACCAACGTGACTAGACCTGCATTTACTTGCTATTTTATTATTGGCTCAGACATTCCATGAAGTGTCAAATAAGTCAAGGTCCAATTTTGAAAATAGCACGATCTTACAGTTAATTTAATTCTAGCTTGTGTCCGAAAGAAACTGTCTCTAGTGACTTCACGTGATCAAGCTTGCATTTAGTAACTTCTTCATTACTGGCTGACCGTCTTCCAGAAGGTGTCAAATAAGTGAAGGACGAATTGCGAAAGGAACACAAACTTGCGCATTTTATGAAATTCAGTTTGTTCGCAAAAGAAAACGCAAAATTTTTCGTGACCCAAGCAATCATGGCCTGAACTTAAGTTCAACGATTTGTAAGCAGGATGTTCGTTTTAGGAGTACACAAAACTATATTTTGTATTTGCGAAAATGACTGTATGCACAGCTGTTTAGTTCTTGCTCGGTATTCGTAAACACTAGCGAGATAATACCGCAAATTTAAAGCTGGATTCACAACCACCAACACACAGCGTACGGACGCACGTGTGAAAGTAGAACGTCGGCCAACTTGCTATTTCTTACGTGTGTACGCTAAGTGATGGTTGTGAATCCAGGTTTTAGAGGTCGTAACAACGCAAGACTTATATTAAGACTAATAATGTTGTTTTAATACTTAATCTCTTTGCGTAATTTATTTTATATGTTTCGTTCCAAATACATTAAAGCTTCGTAACTTGCAGCCGACATTTTACAGTAACAAAACGCTGCGGTGTTGTGAGCCTAATCCCACAAAACCGTATGTACGTACGTTATGTGTGATTGTGAACCCGGCTTTACATATAGGTGCAACGCTCCGGCATAGTGTTCAGAGTGATATGTGGGCTGCTGTCTCGTCTACCGAATATCGTTCCGCTTATATCCGTTGCCGGAACTCGAGGTAAGAGCATTCTGATTTCCGTATTTCAATTGGACGCCAATTCTAAGGTAATAATAAAACTTACAAAAACTTCTTCAGATTTGAAACAGTCTTGTGAAAGCTATTTTAGTCCTATTAAGGGCTTGTTCCCGAGTTTTTTTCAGACTGGTGAAAATAACTCAACTATTTTTTAACCAAAAGCTTTAAAAAAAATTTGAGTCAATGTGAAGTCACAAGATGCACAATATTATAGAGGCGTTTTTAAAAATAATGTACCATTCGTCAGCAAAAAAATATTTTGCTTAATTTTTGCCTATTTTCACGACAAAAAACGTGGTACTTTGGGGTGCTGAAATCTAAAAAAACCGTTCAGTACATTTCTACAAAAAAATTCAGCTACAAATTATAACATATAAGTGTCAAAACTGTGGAGCAAAATTTTGATATGATATTAGGTAGCAATGAAAAAAAATTTCTAAATCACTGCAAAACTCGGTAACAAGGCCTTAAGATTCCACTATACTCTGAGGTACAAATTATTGGCTTTTAAGCCGTAATATTTGTTTTACGGTATAAATAAAAAATGTGTTTAGGTATAACCATTTTAATGTATACGTACGTTATAATTTATGCGCTAAATTTGCTTTACACGTTAAACGCAATGTGTAAACGGTGTGAGAAAAAATCGTGTACTAATTTTGGTCTCTTACTGTTTACGAATTTTATTTTACAAGAAATGCAAATTTAGCGCAATAATGTTAAAGAACATGTACAGGAAATTGGTTCTACCTGAACACATTTTTAATTTATGCTGTAAAACTAACATTACGACTTGAAACCTAGAACTCGTACATAAAGTGTATAGTGGAATCTTAAGCGAATTATTTACAACAGGAAAAAGGACTAAAATACTTTTTGAAGCACTGATTCATAGCTGAAGAGTATTTTATACACATGTTACAAATAGAACATATTCTAGTAGGCATAACACCGACCAATTAAAAGTCGCACTTGCCGAGTGTGCTTTGAGAGCATTTTTTTCCCACTTCGTCTCTACAGACAGTTAGTTCTGTGTTTCGGTGCAAATATGGCGGTGACCACTGGTTATGTAAACAAGGAGATAATGATCGCTGGGGTGTAGATTCAACAATCACCTGTCCGTTTAGCACTTGAATAATGCATAGCAAGTAGTAAAAAGTTTAAAAAGTATTGTATCGCTAAAACAGAGATGAGGTCAGTTTAGCCTAGTGTTTTGGCACATACAGTATTTACTAGCTGGTGAAGACAGAGAAACTAGAGGTGATATCCTACTGAATTTCGGTAGATTTTCGTTTTCGTCTATTATCAACGTCCGGGTTCAAAGAATTTAATAGTAAAGATAACTTGTTGTTAGCAATATTTTGCACTTGTCAGTGCTGCGTATTTTATTTGTTAGAGCATAAATAATATGCACTCGTCGAGGGCAGCCACATGACTAAAGGCAATTATACTACAGGTTAGAAAGAAAATACGTTTTCTTATGGGAGAGCTTGGCACAGGGAAAATTTCTGCCACTAGTTTCGCTTCAATCGCTAATGTACCAGATAAATACGCAACTGTAGTAAAATGAAATTTAAATAAACTTGGAAATGATATACGTCATTTAATTTAATTTTAAAATGGAATGAAACCGATTTCGAGTTTTAAATTATCAACTTAACATAACTTAACATTCGGGAAAGCTGTGTGATTGGTCAGTTTGTAGCACTACCGATTCCAGCGCTCAAGCGGCAGAAAAAATTTTCCTGTGACAAACTTTTAATGTTGGTATTTCTAACCTGTAGTAAATTAACCTTAAACTTCAAATGACACACGCCCTCAGCCAGTTACGAGATCGCCCCGAGAGTGCCCCCAGAGCAGTCAATTGGAATATGCCTACCCGCCATTTTGGAATAATGGGACTTCTGCATTTAATTTGGCCTACAAGTTTGCTACAATGTTTTATGCTTCGACAAGGCAGAGGGACTAGTATCTAACATTGTATACAGTTGGTATTACTTGTCTACTATTGCTTATATTATGGCCTACATGTGGTCACCCAAAGAAAAAAAAAGACGTTCTTCCTCCGGAAGGTTACTAGTCAAAAACTAAGCGAGGTAGTGCAGCTGTGACAGATTAATAACGCTTAAGAAAGTTAATTAAGATGCGTGCCATTTCAGGCACGGAATTTGAGTAAATCTCATTGACACTCGAGTCACATTAGACACAGGCACACAATATTTAGTCATACAGAAATGAAATAGCCGGTAGAACAGCGAACTCAGTCACACACGCCAGCAAAATGGCGTCGCTGGCCAGCAACATGGCCTACCGCCAAACAGCCAGGCCAATAGGAAACCTGCCGTAACATGCAGGAGCTAAACATACACGGGGCTGGAATCAACATAACCTCGGGCAGCCAATGAGCGGCGAAGTTCGCTCGTATCAAACGAGCCGCCAAGTCATTTCACGTCTGTATTAGTAATACTATTTAGTCTGTGACAGAGGGGAGTTAATCTTGGAATACGTTGGCGGGGAAGGAGGGTTCTGGAAGAGATATGACGATGCAGGTTCCAGGAACAACGACAGTCCCCCACGTGGCGTCCGGCCCATTGTCTCCTGTACCCCTCAACACCCCGCCCTCCTCTAAAACCAAGGAGCCACTCCGGCGGGCAATTTGGAATAGTTTCACGGAACGCCGGCCGCATTGTCTTCTGGGAAGGCGCACGACGGGCCTAAGTGCGCGAACGTGACGTCATTGTACGAGCTGGTGGCATGGTCGCATGTCCTCGCCAGTGAGTGTTTAATAAACAGTCTCATGCGATTATATTTGTTTCTCTTGTGATTTATTTACGGAGGCCGCTTAGCGTTGAGTAGAGCTTTGGCAGTTACAAGAATATTTGGAAACTGCTCAGCGAAAACAAGTTATTTATGCTTAGTCATAATTTTGTTTGGTTCTCACTATGCTAAACTCTTCACGTATGGTGTGATAAGGTCCCGTGTGTACGGATGTTGGATACTAACCTAACACAGTTGTTATATAGTCTGTGGTGTTCCATTTTCTTATCACTCTCACTATGTCATTGTTAAAGACAGAGGTGCAGTCAGGGGATTTTTGTAGTTCTAACGACCCCATCCCAAAAATCGATTATCAAAAATATCCATGTTAAGAGAAGTCCTCGACTGGCGCATGGACGGCGTTGCAGCGTGTCACGCGCATACGTCTTTACGCGAAACCGCTTAACTTATTCATATTATGTTTATCTACGAACAGAACACACACTTGAAACTATGCTTTTATGTTTTCACAAATTCAGCACTATTGTTAGAAACATGATTTTCGGGCTTCTCAAAATGGCTATAAATTTATTTTTAACACTGGTGTAACTCCGAAAATACCACTAGAATTCGTAAAGTGCAAAGGGAGAGACATGCGTTAGTCTATACTGCATTCTGTTCAAAAATAAAATATTAGAAGTCCTGTAGGAAAAAGACTACAACGCCAGTGGACGCGCTACGAACAGAGGCGATATGCTTCTCGTCAAGCGTGGGACACTGGCTCTTATCACTACGCTGTTCCCCCGAGTCAAAGGCGGAAATTCGACACCGGCGGAGACTCCTCTTAAATCATCAAAAATATTTTTACCGGTAGAATATTCAATGTTTCATCACGAAAACGGTTAAAATAACACTATTTTGTGCATTGTAATCCAAAGTTTCCTGGGAGGAGGACGCCCGGACCCTTCGACTTTAAAAATAGGGGTCGGTATTTATTTATATTATTCTCAGATTACCTCCCCCCCCCACCCGCCCATCCAATACACTAATCCCGGTTACGCCACAGATCAGAGAAGGGGATTTATAACGAGAATCACTTGTGTCAACAAACCATTGAAAACACCGCAGTTTCTTGCAGTGTTTGAATGATAAATATAGCGTCTACAAACCAACCATAGGGGTTAAAAGTTACACTTACACTAGCAGAACCCTCAGTGGCTCTGTCAAATAGGGAAACATACAGACGATAGCCAGCAGCATAAAAACAATCTTCCGACATGCTGAACGTACGTTCAAACATAGCAAATAGTCAAGTTTTCCCGCGGTAAATCATCATCATAAATGTCAATTCTATGCATTTGACTAAAGAAAAGACCTCGAGGTTACTTATTAGGCGTTTACGAAAACGTAATACGTATAATCTTCTCGGCATTATTGGTCGCGTGATCGGATCTACCTTGTCGTTGAATGTTAAATGATTGTTGGCGGCTTATTTAAAAATACTGCAAAATCTGTCGAAGAGGTATATTCCAGTCGCCGATTTGGTAGGCTTGTATTACTAGACCAATTTAAGATAATGTTCTATACTGTATTGGTACACTATTACAATTTCGTACTAGTAATGTATACTGTACAAAAAGTGCTAGAATTATGACCTTCGAAAATTCCATGGGAATAAGGAATTGCTAAATAAAAGTTCTATTACTTATAGCTAGGGACCCCTATTTTTCGCGAAAAGAATTTTGCCTCATTTTGTTTCGTTGCCTTACGTGCACATGCAGTTCTGCTTCGTGGTCAGTGATTGGAGATTTTAACTCTATCGAGCCTTGGGATTCTATCGGCAAATCACAGACGTGTGACTTTGCAGGAACGGTATTTCAATTGACCCAAGTCAAATAATCCACGGCTCTTCACATAAACACGCTGCCAATAACCACGAAGCAGTATTGCAGATGTGTACGTAAGTCGCTGAAACAAAGTGGGGCAAAATTCCTTTCGAGAAAAACAGGGGTCCCTACTTGTATACGCTGCGCTTCGCATTAATCGAAAGTTTGCAATATGCAAATAAATTCTAAATGTTAAAAATGTATATGTACAGAAGACCTAGTAATTCATTATTATATAATTTATTCAATACGCGAATTACGTTCTTCTGCCGACATTTTACCTTCATTAAGTCATCCAGTCTTCTCGTCCAACAAAAGTAGTTCATTTCGAATTCGTCTTCTGTGTTCAACATGCACTCAAATGCCTTACAACATAGTTTAATTTGTGTGCACACGCGTTTGTTTACTTTTTAAGCGTGCTTTCCTATTTTTCGTCTGCTGGCGGCTATATACTCTACTCCCGAGCAGGGTAGACCTGAGCCTAAATCCGGCAGAGAGAGCTAGTTGAATATTTAGAGATTCCTGACAGAGTTACACTGTATTTGCACTAGGTTTCCTAACGGTTTTGGAGTAATATATACTCTATCGAGTAGGTCGCGTAAGGTTTCCGTAAGAGCCTATTATTTACACTTTTATTTGTTTGTCTCCCCAAAGTTTAAATTTCGTTACGCGTATCTGAATTACGGTACGTTTGGCAACACTGCGACTCACCCCTGGCCACTATCACTTCCACCCTGCTTCCTGAGCAGACATGTAACTTCCGGCGACGTCACAACCTTCGAACGTCATCATGTCGATCAAGTGCTGCCTCTTCCCAAAATAGGAATTACTATAAGTCATTTCATAACGCTTGATCGGTGAAGATACATGTTACGTGTGTCCTAGTTCGTTTATTTATTATTTATTTTAGCCATAGCGATGTTAAGGGGCCACCCTTGATAGACACCGTTTGTGTGTGTGAGGCAGAGGCGGCAAGGCTGCCGTTGAGCGACGTATGTAACGTATTGTTGCGTGCCATGTTCCTGGAGGCCAGTGGTCGGCGGCTGTTTCGTAACACCTTGAGGGCTGGCCGATGATTCAAAGCCCGGGTGGCTCATAGTGGGAATCCCGCCGAACCTACGTCATAGATACCTGTCCCAACTGCGTCTTAACCCTTCGAGGGCGGTCGACGTGACTAGAAGCTCATCCGAAACATG
>PNEQ01127633.1:0-17491 GCA_003012365.1 Medauroidea extradentata | reverse complement strand
GCACATCAGTGTGGGAATTGTGTGTTTGGCAAGTTGGCTAACCTGCCTTGCAAGATCATCGATCGGCAGTTGAAAAGATGGCGCCGCCTTGGTAAGGTGTGTGTCGTGTTCGGCGTGTTGTATCGTAGCCTTGTTGGGCAATCCTTAATAGTTTGTCGTTTTTTGTTCTTTTTTCGTGTGTATTAAAAGTCACAAAACACGTATTGTATTGCATTTTAAATTGTTTCAAACTAGATAGAATAAATCATAAATACAGTAATATAGATTGAAAATTATGGAATATATCTTTCAAAATTTAAGTATTAAAAATAAAATTACAATCTCTTGTGCAAAGTAAAAAAAGTAAGTTATTATTTTTTTTAATTGCTATCTACGTGGACGTCTTTTGCGCGTTCGAGACCTACAAATTTGGAAGCTGTAAGCTCGAGAAAGCATGCACATCACTCATTACCGTGACCTCTAGATGCAAGTAACTAACTGGCGTTCTGTCTTCTCACTGAAACTCACCTCTACAAGACATAACTGTAATTTTGACGATAAAGGTGAGTTGTATACATCTGCACCCTATAGAAGATTCTGTAGCAAGATTTCAGTGCTCGAAAAGCACAGCTAAAACACCCATTTTTGCCATTTTGGCCACTTTACAATATGCTTTAATGATTACTGTTGAACCAGAAATTGTTATACACACGTATAGTAATCTTTGAATAATATTCCTAAGCAGACATCACTCATGTGCGTTGAGCAGTTTTCGAATAATCTGGTAACGGCAGAATCTCGGCGCACCTCTCGGAGGCCTGGGAAAACGGCTACCATAATGACGTGCACACGTATGCAGGACCTCGAAGGCTTTTCTTCTTTTTCTTTAAGTCTACTTTCCATTGTCCGTTTGTGTGATTTTCAATTTCGCCTCCACATTAAAAAATTGAACATACGTAGCAAATGTAATCAAACTTGATAAAAATATAGTGCAGTAGACTAAGTTGATTAGACTTACTATATGTAATTAGTTAATATTTTCATAATATCGGTCATTTAAAATGTTATTTCGTCATGAGATAAATAAAACTAATTTTCTGAAGAGACACATTGTTTATATTAACCTATCAAAACGCTGGCAAAGTGAGTATCTATGTTTTCTCGATCACATGAGTTATCTACACTAACCACGCATCTGGAAACCACCAAACTCGGTACATATGTTTCATATTAACGTATTTTTAATATATCATTTTCAGTTTTAACACCGGCTAATTCAGAACAGATTTTATTAATTCCACGTGAATAAATTTATGATAAAGTAAGTTGAAAATGAAATTTCAAAGCTTACTTGAAATGGGTAATAGTTTAAAATTTACGTAATTATTTTTCTTCTTTAGACAAAATAGGCTATTTGGTCTTCAATTGTTTTGGCACTTGTTATTTAGCTTTACATTTTAAGAAATTACATTTTGTAGTTATTTTCTGGTTATTATTACTACCACTATAATTCACTTCGCAGAAAAATTTTAAAGGACATATTTTCAACATATATTTCATAAGCTATTGCCTCATTAAAGTAAAGAAATTATCCCACATAACTAACAAGGAAATTATGTATTAAATGTAATTTGACGGTTCAATGTTTTTCAATACTGAACATAGGGCTACTCTATTTCCCAATATTTCATGTTATGAATTTATTTATTTTCTGCTATAACAACTGCACCGTACTGTAGAATTAAAAACTTAATTTTTTAAACTTTGGTTTAATTAGTTCCAATTGTTGTAGGTTCACTATGTTAGAAGATAGAATCACATGAAGAAACAAAGAAATATTTTCGTATGTTTACACCTACATGATCAATTTGAAATTTTTTGGTTTATTTGCACCAAATTAAGGAAAGTAGTCTTATTAGTTAAGCTTGTATTTTCTCGATATACGTATGCACATATCATTCGCAGATAAGCGTACAAGTGCGTTTACTTAAATAATAAAACTTTAATTTTTAAATGTGATCACTTACCTTGAGATTTTCCTTACAAATACCAAAAAAATATTAAGTTGATAACAGCATTCACACGCCTATTAAATGTCCTATCGTCTCTATGCACGAGTCACAGAACCAGCGAGCAGATTTTCTGTTGTACAAACGATTTTTTGAACTAGAATTTTACGAATCTGTAATTTTTTTTTTCATATATTTAACTAAATTTTTAATTACAATGGCATGAAAATGGATATATTTTTACAAATTATTTATAGCACGCTAGCTGTTTTGGAAACATCCCATTACAGATATATTTTTTTTTTGTCGGTGAATATATCATGAACATATTAATTATTTCTGAAACTTTTATTTGACATGATGTAATGCAGATTAAATACGAGTTATGTACAAAAAACATATAAACAACATTCATTTTATTTTACTTGTAAAAAATTTGTCCGGAAATTAATTTTAAAAATATTGGAATGTTTGTAAATAAAAACATAGTGAGAACTTCTAAATGTTAGTTAAATGCATCGTATCTTACAAAAATGTGTTTAAATCAACAGTATATAACAGTTTGTAACACTTGCAATTGCATATTTTCTAAGCATGCCGGTTTACAAAAGGTGCCTATTGATCGTACGTCCGTTATGCATTCAATTTTTAAGCATTTAAAGAACAAAAGAAGTCAAGTCATTCAGTTCCGTACACTAGACGTGGTATTCCTACATGTTGACTACAATTTACAGGGGGAAAAATGTTTTATTCATTAATGGTTCATTATACATTTATCTTATTTCTATATTTTTGAGAGTCAGTTTAATACTTAGGAACTATATTAGTGGAAATAAATATTAATTTCATTTTTGCCTTATTGTGATACATAATATATAAAAAAGTAAAAAGAAAAATTTGGAGTGACCGGGATTCGAACCCAAATAAAATTATTACTGGACCGACACCTTAGCACCTGAGCTGTTCAATCACTTTCGTAACGCTATCCAAAAATATATACGTATACTGCAATGCTTTTAAAACCACACATTTGTTGATTTTGGATTATTTGGGCTTTTAAAATGCTAGTGGGTTATTATTTAGTATTCCTGCTGCCACAAAGTTTCATTTTCTGTATGATTTGAATGTTTTTCTTTTCTCTTTTATTATTAAAAACTATATTCATCCAGCGAGCGGTAAAATACGTTGTAACGTGTGTAGCAGTCTGTAGGGCTAAGCGTACTGTGCATGCATAATTATATTAGGACAAGGAAAAGTCACAGATTAGTCCTGAATAAGCAATGTCCTGAACCTAAACCCTTATACAAACGTTTAGGAATACCAATAAGGCCTAGGCATGACATATGCTGCACATAAACCCTTATACAAACGTTTAGGAATACTGGCCTAAGTTTTTATATACTTTTCCGTCAAAGACGCACATTACTTTCATTCACGCAAACCTTTCGGGTTGCTTCTGATTTATTAGTTTCTTTTACATGTTTCGCAGCTTTTCATTTGAATTCTGTGTTATACGAAAAACGCTTTGTTTTACCCATATCTCTGGTACACACGGAACACCGTACTGTATCAACTGTACATGTACACGAGCAAACCAAGATGAAGACTAATTGTTGCGATTAGAGAGCCACCTGCATTCACGGAAACGGGCTGGACATTCAAAAAATAACTTCCTCCCCTCCCAGTCATGACAACACAACCATCACTCCCTACTTCTTCCAGAAGCGACGCGTCAGTAGGTAGACATTACACACTGTGACACTGTGTCGTGCAAAAATGGCATATAGACACCGGGTTTTCCTGGTTTTCCCCTCTTTTGCAAATGGATAGAACATAACTTCAGCGGCAGTTGTTGTATGGTGAAATAGCTTCAATTGATGTGCATAGTTGAAGACTAACAGTTGTGATCTGTTTTGAATTTTCAAGTCCCTGAAGGCTTTAAGGTAACTTTATACTTTTTTCAATTATATTTCAGTAAACCATTGTTTTTTTTTGAAAAGCTAAGTGTTTTATGCCTTTTGAATATGCTTAATATTTATATTATATTTACTGTAGCAAAGATAAGCATAACGTATTAAATTTAATGGGTTTTGGAAAGTACATGCAGCACAAAAATAATAACATCGAAATGTCTGATTCTAAAAACGAAATTTACAAAAAAATAACACCATAAAATCTTGTCCCTAGTCATTAGCATAATAAATAGATAACCATTTCTTCTCCAGTTTAGCCTTCTCCTAATAGTATATGTAGGAAATAGCTTCTTACTTCTTGGCTACAAGCTTCTGGAGCCCCTGGCTCTGCAGTTAAGAGAGGTTTCTCACCGGCTACAAAAATTGTGATTTAGCATGAGAACACTAGCAACAGCAAATATTGTAAACTCTCTCAATTGGGTCAGCTACTACCGGCAATGAATTTTGGAGCAGTGTTTACAATACTATACATAATAAAAGCAAGCACACCCATTCTGCTACTTGAATTATATTCAATTATAAATTTACCATGATATTTTAAAATCCAACCTTAATTGCCCAATTGAATAACAACTGCAGGAAGAGCATCCATCTTATAGTAATCAAAGACACTGTTAGTGAATTTTTTAAAAAATTTCTTACACATTGTATTTTGTGGTGAGGTTACCCTACCTCTTACCAATTGAAACATGTACACAATCATATGAGACAGTAAAATTCTGGTATGTGCAACTTTTGGTATTCTAACCAAATATCAATTCAGATACCAGCATTCTGGTAGGTCTTTGAACACTGAGCAGGCTTTCACCACCCCACACCAGTACTCCAGAGGACATGAGGGGGCGTGAGATGGGTGTTACACGGCATCGTGGAGGGGACAGCAGTTCTGGTGCACGGCTGGGGACCCGGGCGAGGGTCGTGGTGCCAGAGTCCTCTGCCGACTCGAGCAGCGATGAGGAGCGTTGGTGTGGAGCATCAGAATCACCTGCCTGTGATCTCGAGTCTTTCCTTGCAGCATGCAAAGATGGCGCCATGTCTGCCCAGTGCAACCTTTCAGCCTTGAGCAAACACAGTGGTGAGTTAGTAGAAAAACTTTCTGAGCATGATGCATGTTTTAAACCTACACAGATATAGCTGCTGTCATATAAATAACATAAAACCCTAATTCTGTGGCTCGGTAGCCAATATTTACAAATACACGACACCATTCTCAGGAACCATTAACAATACAAATATTAAACAAATTTTAAAAATAGGGCAAAGTGCAAGAAGTAACAATTAAAGGTTTTTCAAAAAGAAGTTTGTTGGTACGCAGCAATACTGCAATAGACTTTGTGTCACTAGCATCAACTGGTAGGCAACATTTGTAGGAGAAAATAAATTGACGAAAAAACTTAACAAAACTTGTGCTGGAACACGTCCTGTGTGCATTCCTGCTGATTAATGTAGCTTGCCTGATACGTTAGGTAGACAGTGCAACGTGCATGATGCACCCATGTTGTTGCTCACCTGCCGATTGTGCCTATGGCAGTGAGGTATATGAACAATGGGTTTACGTATCTAGTTACCCTTTCTTGGGTACCGCAGAGGAGAGTGATGAGTCAGTTCACCTTGGTAGGCTGCTGGGCCTACTGCAGTCGCCACACTGGGCAGAGGCTCTTGGCAAGTCAGGCAAGAACAAATTGCCAGTGTACACCTTGATAGCCAATACCAAGTAACTGGTGTCCATCTGAAACTTTCTTAGCACGGCTAAGTAGTCACTGTGTCAGAGTCTGGTGAACTCCTCGAGTGCATACCGTAGTTTAGATCGTGTAAGTGAACCTGCCCTCTGGGTCAGTCTGCCCTTTGGCCCAAATATCCTTCTCTAATTTACTAATAACATGATTCCCCTGTGTGACAATCAACAATGAGCTGATGGTATCTTTAAGTATGGAAATAAAGAATGCACAATTTTGTTCTAGCTTCTCTCTTTACTAGACAACAATGGTCACTTCCACTGCCAGTGGTCCGTACTGCACTGGCTTCTGTCTGGCCTATGGCAGGCTCTAAACTGAACTCCACTGTTCCCACTACTGTACTTCCCAATAAGTAGTTCCTCACTCGTAGCTACTCCCACGTAACTCTGACTTATACCAAGAATTTCTCCTTAGAAGATGATTCACCCACCAGTTGACAGCAATCAAGTACAGTAAAACCTCGTTAATTCTAACTCGGTTAATTCGAAATGCTATATAAATCGAAGCCATCGCTCGGTCCCGGATGTGAGGATAGGATTTTACATGCTATGGAGTTTGGTTAATTCAAAATTCGGTTAGTTCGAAATTCGGTTAAGTTGTGATTCGAAGCTTTTTCTGGCCCAAACAGGGATCAAGTCCTAGTAATTCGAAGACATTTTCATAGAGAAGTCAGTAAAGTGTGCGAAAGCTAAGAATAATGCTGCGTCGTGTGGCGTTGTGCAGCCCTGGCTTTGTTTCTGTTACCACGCCTGCCCGTGTTGCGCTGACCTTGAGGCTTCCTTGCCGTCTGCTTGTGTATGGCACTCGAGTTCGAATGTGTGTGTGATGCGCTCAAAGAGAGAGGAAAAGAAGAATGGAAGGCAGGAATGGCACAGCGTACAACAGGCTGTGGCTATGTGATATGACGATCACATGATTTTGTGCTTTCCTCCCACACTGTCAGCTAGATACAGCTACAGTAAGACACGTGTGCATGTGCCACGAGTCTAGAGTATTTCAGCGACCAGGGAGAAGCGGGTAGAATGAGTGAAGGAGAGGATGAGAAAGAAGGTAGCTCATCAACTCCCCTCCCCCCCTCCCCAAACTCGTAGGAAGAGCTGGTTTATTTTTAGAACTTCTCCACTTCCCTTCCCACCATATATCTAGCCAAGCAGATACCAGAGTTGCGTCACCCTGCAAGTGCCTCCTATACCCTATCCATTCTAAGGTTGCAGCTAATTCAGTCAAATGAATGACAACATTTTTGCATAGAGTAAATTTCATTTTAATTATTGGAAAATACAAGTAAAGTTTGTAATGACACAATCATCACAATGTTAAGAATGAAGACATAATTCAATTGCTTTGATTTACTTCGTTAGAAATTTTTATTTCTGCTGCAACCTTAGAGTGGACGGAGTATAGTCATTGTTCTCTTCTACCTCCCTCCCCCCTTCCTACCAGTCGCCAGTCAACAATGCAGCTTCTAGGAGAATACGTCCAGCAGAATGGCAGGCAAAAAAGCACATGTTTGTTTCCCATGTTCGGCTGGTATCGTGTAACTGGCAACTCGTGGGAGGAGAGAACAGATAGCAGTCAAGGTCGCAGTGTCTACTGCCTCCCGTGCTACGTTGCCACATTTTGTGCACTGCACTGATGCCATACAACCATCTGGCTGGCTGCACTGCCTGTCGCAGTGTCAACATCTTATCAATTAAAATAATATTTAACTAACACGGCATCTGATTTTTCGTTGGAAAAACTACTGGAAAATCACTTTGCGCTTGTAAAAATGACTCGCCGTGAAATATTTACATTTTTTTTTGTTGGGATACAGGATGGTAAAACTTACCGTTTTGGGCTAAAAATTCTTCAAGATGTCCGTAAAATTCTTCCGCCTCTTAGAGATCCAAAACCATGCATTTACAAATTACCGCATTTGCCGACGTATAAGATTAACTTTTGTTTTACATGTGCCCCTGCCCCGTTTTTTTTACCTCATATCGCAGCTAGCGTCGTTTAACGATTGATACATCTGGAGCGCGTGCCGAGATCCTTTGTCTTGCCAGCACATTGCTCTCGGGTGAAACAGCGTACAGGAATGCGATGACTTTGCAAGCAGCTGCTGCAGCAGTGCAGCCCGGGGTTGGCATGTGGCGTGCGGCCGGGAACTGACGATGTCGCCGGCCACGTGTTACCGTCGCTGTGCATTTCCTTGGCTCTTAGGCGCCCGGAGGGCAGCAGTGCCCATGTTATTGGTTTCTGTATCTCCTATGATATTTATGAAATGGTAATAAATGCATTACAAATATTTAAACAAGATATTTATGTTTCTGGCAAAGGAAAAAAAATATTTTTCTGCAGGGTATTTCAAAATTAATAATTAAATATTTTTCAAGATTTTGTACCTTCAAAACAATGACACGCCTTATGTGCGGGATCGTCGTATATGCCGGAAAATACGGCAGTAATAACAAATCACATGCTGTGGCAAAGGCAACGCGTGGCAGACATTGAGCGCTGGAACAGGCAAGCGGAAGCGCAGAGTTGCCGACAGCCTAGTAGACGTGATGCGTGCTACTTGCAGTACAATGCTCGCAAAGAAAAACGTGGCATATGACGGCCAAGAAAAATGCAACAAACCTTTTTTTGTCCAATTACTTCATACTACTATTCCCTTTTTCAATTCGAATGCTTAACAGTTCTCGAAGACTACCTTAAAAATGGGTGTAGAAAAACAGACTTTGTACCTCAAAAAAAAAAAACACTTTAAAATTCAGTAATTCGAATTACAAAATTTCGGTCCCGAGCACTTCGAATTAACTAGGTTTTACTGTACTGATGAGCGTTTTGTGCACCTGCTTATGTACCAGTATCTAGGGGAGGAAAGCACAGGCAAAACAATGGTTGGCTGACTGGCTGTCTGTTCTGGCCTCTGCTCACCCTTCTACTTGGCCCACTGAGGGAGCAGTGAAGGTAGTTGGCAGGAAGTGCAGGCTTCTGGGTTGGTGATTATGCTCACCGTGGTTGGTAACATGCAGCCTGTAGTCTCGGTATACAGCAGGCCCAGTGCCCCATGCAGGTTGTGCGCCACCACTAACATAATTTAACTATGCAGTGCTGGCACACGTTAATCTCAAATGCGAGTACCAGGGGTGGGGGATGTTTGTTTCAACCCTTTTTGCTAACAAAGTAAAAGGATTTGATGAATAGCTTGTGACTCATGTGTACTAAAAAAGTTTAGACATAGGTCATGTAGAGTAGAATCCAGTTGTTAAGACCCCACATGGTTTCTGGGAAAATTGTCGTAAAATGGGAGGGTTGTAATAGAGGAACAGAGATATTTTGGGTTGATGTTGACCCACCCATCCAAAATTAATTATTTTTTGCGTAAAGTTTATATTCAGTAATCTTTGGTGTAAAATATACAGTTTTTAAATTTAAGACAATTTATTTCAATTGTCAGATGCCTCCGTAAAAAAAATATACTAAAAAGCAATCTTCAGTCTCTTGTTACAAAAAACTGCAATAACGCAGTGCGAAATGCCCACTTCCATTGACTTAGTGTGGAAAAATGATATGGTTTATTATCAAAAAGTAAACTTATTACTTGAGACTTTATTAAACAGATTTCGTAAGTCGTTGGCATTGTTTAAAACCCTGTATGCCCGAGACGTGTGTGGCAGTGTCACAGTGCCGCGTGATTGATCTGGTTGTGTAGGATAGAGGAGGGGAGAGCTGCCTGCTGACCTTGGCTTGTCTCGTTCTTGCTCTCAGCTGGCTGTGTACACATGACACGTCCTGCTCGCCTGGCGTGAAGTATACTCAGACTACAACAGAACAGCTTGTATTATTTACATGAAAGTATACTGCACTGCAACAATTTAAAGCTGTTAAGTTTATATGTATATATATTTATTTATAAATAATATTACACGTAAACTGTTGCAGCATGGCAGCATTATAATACAGATAAAAGTGTTTAGAAACAAACCTTTTTAAAAAATATCTATATTTTTGAAAAATTAGTACGCCTAATAGGAAAGTGAATTTGGAGCCTCAAGAAAATTTACTTTTCGAAATGGCACAACGCACCAGTTTAATACTCTGCACTGCGGATAGAGGCAAAGTAGCACTCAGCATGCTGGCTGCAGTCACTCTCATCGCTCCCCTGCAGAGCAAGAATAATAAAAAACCTTATCAGCCCACAAGTAGCATACAGCAACGGGACTAGTTATATTTGTACCATAGGCTGTTTTTACACCGCAGCGAATTACATAGCCACAAGCCTCATGTGCAGTGATCAATAACACAGAGTAAGTGGTCAAGGTCAAGTAGGTACTGTCAGAGCTCATGCACACACCTTGATGTGAAGCTAAAAAAAAAATGAGATAACCCAGTGTTTTGTTTTTTATTTCTTTACAGACCAAGTGCCATGCTGGTATTTTTTTTTGCCGTGACGTAATAAGGATAAAAAAAAATTAATGTGTCGTCGTTTTTTAACCCCCCAACCCACTGGGCCTTCGCCAGACACTGACAAAGAGGAAGGCTGGGAGAGAATGGGAGGGGAAAGTTAGACAAACAAAGAGGCTCTCCTTTGCAGTCAGACAGGCTGCAAGTTGTACGTGACTATCAGACAGTTATGGGTGGGGATGGTGTGGCTACAGATTGTGACGTACACTACTGTTTGGAGCTGAGGAGAAGGTAAGGCTCAGGAATGCGGCTAGGGATTGGCTACAAGCAGAGGACTATGCAGCCCCAGCCACCACCATCATGCTGCTTTGCCTTGCCTTCTCCTCGTCACCCTACAGTAGACAAGGCATGGCAATTGATGTGTGTAGACACAAGCACAATCTGGTTTAATGGTAGCAGGTGGGGGTTTGGAGAGTGAATGGATATTGGCTGGCGTGGCCAAGGAAAATGCAACATGGGAAAGCAACAAGTATAACAAATATATTTTTCAGCAGATTTTCCTTAAATTTTCAACTTTTTCAACACTAATTGTTTACAGTTCCTCAAAAAAGTGTCATAACAACAGGATTTTATTGTACTACGTAAACTAGCACTCTTATTGTGGCCCCAGTCAACTTACTAATTCCGTTACATGTACGGTGGGTCAGGAACTGCCAGACATGAGGTATTTCTTTGAGATGTCTTGTAACTGGTAAAAACTGGTGTACAATTGTACAATAAATGGATGACCTGTAATCAACGCTACCCCTTCCAATTTCCCTGATATAAATGCACACGTTTGTAATACACGAGTACATTATTGCACAGTAACACGACTCAAAAGTAATATTTACACTGTTGGTAACTGATTAAAAGTACCAAACAGAAAGCATACGAGGAAAGGCTGCATAGGAAAGAAGAATGACATGTGACATTCATAAGCGAAAGTAACTGTACAAGAGTCGAAGATGTGACAAAGGACGCAACAAATTAAAAATTCCCAGTGTATTTACACAGGTTTTATTTGGTTGAATACCATCTCGTTGTCACTTTTCAACTGTCATCCAGCTGATATGGTGCCAACATATTCAACATTAAATTAATTACTGTAGTTTTATGCCATCACAGTTTGCTGTTACGCAGTTAAGTATCAGCTAGCCTTAACTAGCACAAGGTGGCTAGGCGTTATGTATAGGTGTTGTGTACACATCGTCTTGGGTACGGTGTACCCTGTTTTTTTTATTTATTTTATTTATTTAAAGTTGTATTTATACATCTGGAAAACATTTTTATTTTAAAACATGTGCATATTGAAATAAATTTGTTTACATATGATTAACCTTCTGGTTTTTCTACAAGGGACAGCTGGAAATTAACTCACTAGGAATTCCAATGCTCACTTTCTAAACTTTTTTTTTTCTCCCAGTAATAAGAGGGCATTGTTTAAAATTTTGGGCCATCAGTTTGCTAAGGTAAAACTTCGCACTGCTTAATGTTTTTGTTCACAAAAATTTAATTTAATCAGTACTTTATTTCAAAAACAAGTTTATTTGACATCAGTGACAAACAAGAACTTAGAGCACAAAATCACTTTAAACATAGATTTTAAATTATTTTGGAGAAATTTTTTTGTATATATTTTGTAATAACAGCAATTTTATGGTGATAATTCCTAAGAACTGTAGCGCAGCCAGTACGCTAACACTTATAAATTACACCATCTTGGTATCCGGTCTAATGCTGAATTCTGCAAAAGGATCTATGTATTTGAACTGGAACAAGTCCATAGTTGCTGACAGATAACACTTAACCATGAGCTCTGAATTAGATTATTTAGATACAATTTTGTTTCCTCATTAGTTTCATGGTACAAACTGCAGTTAAGATCAAACAAAAGTCCAAAAGTAGTCTAGCTGAACTGTTCAACGAAAAATTTACCACATTTTACATTATACAATTTAAAAACCCCTGTGATGCTACAGAGAGAGTGCACACGAAAACGCTGAAGAGCTCGACAATAATGCTGTTATAACTGACGAAACCCTATCCGAGCAGAACCTCCCCTGCAATTACTTATAAACCAAAAACAAGAATCTCTAAGCTCTAGGGCCACCGCTCCGCTACAGCAAAGTCTGACTTACATCCCACATCACAGCCTTATCGCCCATCTTTCCTTCTCCTCCGACCCAAAAACACGAGACACCCACACACGTCCGATACGCACCAAAGTTCTCAACACAAAAACAAAAAATTGTGGACCCACGCTACCAACCTTCCCTCTCTCTGCCGCCTCTGGTGGCCACCCACCAAAACACAAAAAGGAAAACATACCATCTAAATAAAATACAACACATAACTTATCAAGGCAGAAAGTAAATACCCTAACACTTAAACAAAAATTTACATAAATATTATTTATAAGAATTACATTTATTATATAAAAGCTACAGTTTATGTTTGAATTAACATCTGGTATTGGCTGGTGCCAGCTCGTGCAAAAGTATTTCTGTCTCCCTCCCACACTGGGAGACTTGGCGCATGTGTAACCAGAGCACAATAAGAAATTAAAAATCAAACCACACTATGCTAAAAATAGAACTTCCTGCCAACTGGATGCCTGGCTGCTATACTGACCTGCGTCAAACACACCCCCTGGCCGAGCTCGTATATGTAACTCCCAACAATGGTACTGCTGCTGAATGAACTATTAAAGGCGAAACCAAAATTAAAACTAAACTCAAATAAATTAAATATTACTTAGATGAAGCTAAATACTAGCAACGGCCACACATCCATTTAAATTACAGCAAACAAAATAATGAAACTAACAATGCTGGAATAACCGTGAAACTAAAACTATGATTAATTAAATAAATAAGAAACAACATTAATAAACGAAATAAAAACTAAATAAGGCCTATGCCTGGTGGGTTGATCGCCTGACAGAACCATGGACAGTCTTAAAATCATTGTGTTACTGTATGTATATTGAGTGAGACTATGGTATGGTGCAGTGTACATTTTATCATTTATACATGCACTGTATCTTCAACCCAAATCAGACATATATGTTACCCTTTTTAATGTAAAACAGTGTAACTAAGAAAGGGCAGGGAATAAACACCCAATACTCTATTGTTATGTTTCATTTTTTCTCTACTCTCTCACTGGTCTCGTTTTTGTCCGAGTAGCAGCCCAATTTCTACTCACTTTGTCGTTTGCTCCCAACTGGGAAGCAACCCAATTTCTCCGTACCTGGTACTCCAGTCAGGGTAACGACTCAACTCCTCCCTCACCCCAGCATTTGCTCCCATTAAGATAGCAGTCCACATCCACCACTCCTTACTTAGACAAACGACACAGGACTGACGGGTAGACACACCTACACGCTCATGTGAACATCTTCCACTTTGAATGATGAACCACTTGTAGGGAGCCTTGAAAGTGGGAGTCAAGAGATCAGAAACCTATTCTAGATGAACAGTCTTGCTGGTGAAACAGACAAACGGGCACTAGTAGATCCTGCTTTGCTAGTACAACACATCTATATAGAAAATGGGCCAACGTAATCAACTTCTATCGTAGCAAAGGGCTTAATTTGGTGGACTCTAGCAGCAGAACGGTCCCCCATGATAGGAGAGGACACAGGCTTAGCACAAAAACACTTATGGCACGAGGTTACTGTGCATCTGATAGCCCACTTGTCGCGCAAAATCCAGAATCTTGTCCTGAGAATGCCTTGGAGAATTTGGATGCCAGGTTGT
This sequence comes from Medauroidea extradentata, assembly GCA_003012365.1. Lineage (NCBI taxonomy): Eukaryota > Metazoa > Arthropoda > Insecta > Phasmatodea > Phasmatidae > Medauroidea > Medauroidea extradentata. The sequence goes on along the minus strand of PNEQ01127633.1, from coordinate 3,599 downwards.
TTATTCAAGATGTGCCATGATGAATCAGAAATTCAGTGCATTTTTGGCATCCCAGGAGTAAGGAGGATGTTTTTGATCAAAGGTAAGATTGAACATTGAAAACGCTCGCCACTTTGAGCACATCTGCAGAATCAACAAATTTTGAAAGATTTGTTTAGGCAACCTTCTCACAATGATGATTTTTTAGAGCGCAGATGTCTTCTGCAAACATTGGCTGCTGAACTTTCAAAAGACACAGCTTTACTGTTATTTTGATAGGTTCAGGTTTCAGTGGCCCAGTCTGACAAGTAGACGACTACAAAAGTTGTTGATGAAAGTAGTGGCACGTACCAACTTGTGAAATGTACCACATATGATTAGCAGTATCAACAATGGATCATCCTGAAGATGGGTAGCACCACTGCCCTTTCTTCATTGTGAACATGCTCTAGACTGACAACTCCGGCCACTTATCTTCTGGGAGCACAAGCTAGCTGGGGCCTGATCCCCACAATGGATGGGAGGAATTACCTCGGATGCTATGTGTCACCATATTTCAACTGAAGCAGCATCATGAATTTTACGGACCCAATTGGTCACAAAGGTTTTCCATCTGTGAGAAGACCTGGCAATACAGTTTAGAACAATAGTGGAGTCTGCCCATGCACACACATTATTTACTGTTTTAAACTTGAACTTTTCCAGCATCGATTCCACACATTTCAGTGTCTTGATAAAAATGGCTGGCGCACACAGCTCCAAACATGGGACAGAAATAGTTTTCAATGGAGCCATCTTAGTCTTTGCGAACACTAAACTGCCACTCTTCCATCTGGTTGTACAGCTCAGAGGTACACAACTGCAGCATATGTCACCTCAGAACTGTCGCAGAACCCCAAGCAATTCATAACACCTGTCTAAAACGGAATTGTATTGACGTAGGAGCTGTACATAAGACGGTAGGGGTAATTCTGTCTCCAAAGTGTGCCACTCGTTAAGGATGTTTGTTGAAAGGTTATCATCACAGCCAGTGTTCAGAATCCACAATCGCTGCATTTATATCTTTCTACAACAATCACTGGGGCCAGAAAACCCAATGGATCACAGTTTAATAGAATGGTTCACTTAGTAAGTGGCTGTAGTTGGAAATTAACATGATGCGAAAATGTATCAGTACTAGGATTCCAGCTGAGCCTCAAGACCTTTTGTAAGTCTGAATCAAATGACAATGAACTGGAATGAGATGCTGCACATCATCAGAAGGTAACCATGCAAGTAGAACTGAGTGGTTACTCGTAAACTTTCGAAGCAGAGAGCCACCCACCTTGAGAAGTTCAATCAATTCTTCCTGACTGTCTAGTGCATCTCCCAGAGTGGCTGTACCTGTCACTACATTATCTACATAGACATCAGAATGCAACACAGCACTAGCAGTTACGAATCTAAGTTGTTCATCATTTGCCAACTGATGAACTGTGCGGATTGCTAAGCATGGAGCAGAGGAAACAACATACGTCACTGTGTTCAGTTAAAACTTGCTCACTCAGCCTGTTGGTGAAAACTGTCATGTATGATTCTCTGAAAGTCTCTGTGCTTGGGTGTTACCCAAATTTGCCTGTACATCTGTTGAACATCACCAGTGTATACAATGTTGTGGTACTGGAACCTTAGAAGAACGTTTAACAATTCAGTTTGTAACTTTGGTACAGTGAGAAGCAAGTCATTTAAACTTAAGTCAAGGCTGGTCTTTGCAGATGCATTGAAGACAACAAAGTTTAGTGGCTGTGCTCTATAGCTTCAAATCAGGGGGCAGGCAAGCAGCGGACCGGTTTCGTCGGCTACTGCGGCAGTGACGTCACTTGGCAATCAGCGCAGATGCGCTTCTTACAACCCCTCTCGCTGTATCCATGCCTTTCCCTCCCTGTTTTTACACAAAAACTTTACATAAACAATTTTAAAACTTAGGGTTATTTTTGATACAAGAAAATTTATTGATATGTAGTAAATTTAGTAACAATCATACTGTGTATGTGTTAAATATTTAAGTGGTGTAATGTTAGGCGTGTTGATCAGCCAAGCTGTTTTCAAAATTGTTAAGCTCCGCGCCTGGTATTTAAATGTCAAAATTTTTGTAACACGAGTAATGCAGTACAGTACTGAGAAATTCAAATATTTAAAGTCTGTTATAACACACATGATAAAACATATTTAATGTATAATTACAGTTACAGTTTTGTAATGTAAGAAATACAGATACCCGAAATTTGCACTGATAAAAAACTTTTGATTATATTTACTACTCAAAAAATTAATTTAGAATTACCGTATTTACTCGCATAATTTGCGCAATTTTTATCCAAAAATTTTAACTGAAAAATCGGGGTGCGCAAAATATGCGCAAATTTAAAAAAAAATTTAAGAGGGATTTTATGATCGGGAAAGAACTGAAACATCCCCGTATTTACTCGCATTTTGTCCAATTACGGTAATTTCTTTAGGGTTTAATTTGCTATTAACATTGCGTAAACCACATTAAAATTCCACTCGCCGGCGCCGCTTGATGGCTAGTCAAGCTGTAGTCCAGCGCATCTCATAGAACTGGCATCTGTGTACTGCGCAGTGAGCTGGCAACAGCGCAGTGACTCACCAGTACATCTGCAGTGACTACCTCGTCTGCTTGCCAGGCACGTCTAGCTTGACAGCGCACATGTTTTGACGAGAATGCAGCAGAACTGAATTACACTGAGTGCGCGCCGCACATATTTCATCTCCCGCCGCGCAAAAAACCTGCCGTGCAAATTATGTGGATTTTTTTAAATTCATTAAATGATGGCAAAAAGTTAGGGTGTGCAAATTACGCGATGGCGCAAATTATGCACGTAATTACGGTAATACTTTCGAAAAACATTTTATTTGCAGCAACACAATTTTTTTATATGAGCCATTGCAAAGTACTGTAACTTTATCAAAAGTTATTTTTCTTTAAAGGGTAAAGTAATATTAATCAAATAAGTTTATTGCATTATTATTAAATAGTTTATCGTAATCTTTTTGGTTGGGTTAGTTGTAACTTTTCTAAAACCATCTTTATGTTAACGGGGAGGAGCATATTCACATAAATATGAACATAGAACCATCTCAAACTTATTATTTTGTAGCTAGAAACCTAACTCCTTGTGTATTTTGGTAACTAATTTGTAATGTGGTGTATTTTTGTGAAATGATGAAAATAAGTATTCAACTTTCTAATATTTTCATCCAGTATAGCTGACCTAAATGGGTACGAGAAATAGTAAGTTATAAATGCTACACAGTGTGTTTTGTATTGCTAAACCTATTTAATTAGTTAATTTTATCAATAACCGAAAACAGGAATGCTGGTATCGGAGTATTAGTTGAAGGGAAAAAACAATTTTATTTTTTTTTTTTTATTTATTTTATTTACGTATCGTCGAATCCCCATTTGAGCATTAGCTCAGGGATTATGATACATGTCACATATTAAATTTTTATATAACAGCATTTTACAAAATCATTAATACATAAACAATCCAAACAAGGATTGTAATATAAGTCACATATTCAAATACAAGAACATCAAACAATCATTACACATAGAT
>PNEQ01127632.1:0-17491 GCA_003012365.1 Medauroidea extradentata | reverse complement strand
TAGAAGAATTCCTAGCAGTATACTATGATACAAGACAGACATACAAGGGAAAATAAGTGTTAGGTTAAACGAAGAACAGAAACAAGGCTAGAAATGTAACTTGTTAGAAGGACAGGTCAGGTTAAGTTAGGTTAGGTGCGGTATCGCTCTTAATGGTGATACTTGAAAACAGAGACGGACTAAACCAGTAGTACATACATCAACTAGCTCTTCTGGTGGAAAGACTCAGCACCAAAGTCTTAATAATCAACGCCATCTAGGAGACGATCAGTAACTACTGGCAGCCCTACCTAGAGGACAACAATAAAACTAATTAAAAAAAAAAGAAGATAGAAGGTGGAGCCAATGAGGGTAGCTAGGTATCAAGACAACGGACATTAACCAAGATGGCGGGTAGACCGTACATAAATAATTACGAGGCACATGCTGAACAGATCCCCCGATCCCGCTCCAAGGCTCCTGCAATAGAACCGCCATTACTACACTACTGATATCGTGTTTGACCAAGAAAAATCTCGTTAACCCTTTCATGCGCGAAATAATCTAGTTAAACCATTCGTGTGCGGCGCTAATTGTTCCGCCTGCTGGAAAATACTAAAATCTTCTTCAAGCCTTTCAAAATATGGTTGTGGACATAACATGTTGGTGAATATTATGCGAGTAAACAAAGAGTGTATTTCTAATTAATATTTTTAAAAAATCCAACTTTTTTTTCAATTATTTAAATTGAAATATTTTGTGCGGATTATCCACAAATCTGATAATCCGTACACGGATAATCGGGAGCCTACTGTATGTCCAGGACCAAATGTTGACTTCGAGCATTGATATGTTTGACAGTTTATTCAATCTCTAGTCTCTTGAATTCATAAGATAGGTACGGCTTTGCCTGATTTTATTACATGAAGCAGCAATTTTTAATATTGAATAATAAAATACATCCAGAAGTCTGTAAGGACCCCAACTTTTCATGCCTGAAAGTGTTTCAAGGAACTATAAACTAACATGATTTAACTTAAATTGACACCAGTGCTTTACACGGGATTCGAACCCATAACCTCCCACACCATAGACAAGTGTTCCACCCATAATGTGCTATGACAGTTCGACAGCAGTTACAAAATATCTACATTCGCTGTGTAAATAATTTCACGATAGAAATACTAGCTTAGGTTTACAAACAAAGTTTACCTCGCCAAAATTAGAGACAAATACCAGGACATAGGCATTGTAAATTACAGTAGAGACGGTCTTATGATGAAAAAAGTACTACTGTATTTAATTGGATTAAAGGATGTTCAGTATAGTCAACCGCAAAAATGAATGTTTGAGTCCATCTACCAAGTTTGTAGGTGTGGTGTTTTAAAGCGAAATAAGTGTTGAAATTATTTATTCTAAATGGATTAGTTTTACAGATAAAAGTCTCTAAATGTATTCTACGTACAGCTTATGGAATAATACTGTAAAATAAGACATTTTCGGCATTTTTTAAATTCAGTATTAAATAATTAAAATGTTAATGTAATATTATTACACAAGAAAAGAAATTATGCTATTTTTATAATTATTTTTTATAGAAATTTTACCAAGAATATTTTTATGAATAAGTTATGTTTTAAACTGTAGTATCGAAAATTAAGCACCCTCGGTTGCCGAGTGGTCATATCACCCGCCTGTCACTACGGCAATTCGGTTTCGTCTCTCGACGTGGTCGATCTCCGATATTTTGCACGTGGGAAACGTGACGACGTTGCCGCTTGCCTGTGGGTTTTTCTCGGCTATTTCATTTTTCTCCCGCCGTCACATTCCATTGCTCCTCCACCGTAGGGCCTCATTTCTTGTCATATTTCTGGGTATGTATATGGCTACGGGCGTCCAGGTAGAAGTTTGCACTATAGTACACTCCACTAACGATATTTGTTTATTTAGCTATCGTGAATGAAGTATTTTGTATTTTTTCTTAACTGAAATTCCGTGGCTACAAATGTAGGTAGGCAGAGTTCTTCAGGCGGCCGTCTAGTCCTAATGCACAAACAGAGAAACAATCATACCACTTTCGTTTTAGATTAACATAATTAATTGACTATTTTACTCTGGTAGTCATATCACTACATGCCAATTATAACATACTAATGATCACAATTTGAAATACATGTATATCAAACAGTTGTAATTACTCAATCCACAATAGCTGGCAGGGGTTTTTAAAGCACTACGCTCGCGTGGCTAGGTTTATGTAAACCGAATGTTGAGGAGGATAATTACAATAACCAAATTATACATGCATTAAAAAAAAGTTAGCAATTGCAGAGCATTCGTCGTCTGCGAAAATAAAAGTATATTTCAATAAAACCAAAACTAAAGTCAACACAGACAATTACAGAACAAGAACAGTACGAGATGCGATAGAAATCCTGAAACATCCTGGAAATATAAACCGAGATGATGGATATAAGCTAAGTAAAACCTGAGGTTTGCTTGTCAAAAAACTGGCAAAATGACATGCCAGTAGCAAGCACAGCAGTCAATCAGAAAAGACCATCAGCATATGGACGCCGCAACTCAAATGACTGCCTTAATTCAAGGAGAACTCCTGTTAAGATTACAAAATAAAAAACTTAAAATGCAGCTATGCAATCGACCACATTTTAAAAAAATTTAACATTTGAACTTCATCTCATGGAAAAATAAAAAAATTCAATAGCAGTTTATTCCGTCTATAGATAATTCCAAGTGAATTTTTAGGTTTTGTCCTTGCTATTTATTTATCGTCGTTACGAAACACACGTATATAGCAAAGGGAAACTGTAGAATGTCTTTATATCTAACGGATTCTGTTAAAATAAAGGATATGAATACATTGAGGCTACTGCTGTCAAAGATAATGGTGAAAGCTTGAGAACGCGTTCAGCCAGCCTTTGAACGCAGCTCGTGCTTTAACAAGTCTGGCTGAGCTTTTGAAACACAAAGGATCATAAAAAGGAAAATACCATCTCGGTGACGAATATATGTAAGGTAGAAGCTATTTCTTGTGCAAAATGTTGTAGTTTACAAAGTCAGTTTGTGTTACGAATTTTAATTTCTGTTTCCTACGTAATTAGGTATTATTATTTTAGAAGAATAATATATTTCAACAGATTATACTGTTTTTTAATCAACAAAATCAACATTTAGGACTAAGTTATCTATTCTTGGTTTCATATTTTGATACAAATATTTTACATAAACATTATTTAACAAACCTTTGTTTGCGTAACTCAGCTTTCGGCTGTCCTTACAAACGTGTTTGATACTTTAGCTATAGCTAAATAATATAGAGAAATTTTTTTTGTTTTAGAGAATTGTCTTTGAAATTTGTCCGTTGAGTATTATTGTTTACGTTTACAGTATTTCTCAATTTGAACATCTTGGCTGTAAGGTATATAGCAGAGTCCGTAAGTGTAGTTTCAATCTCAGAATCCTGGTGTGAACAAGAATAGGGATTTACATGGTCAATTATCAGGTGGAGCTCGCTAAACTTCTATGATAATCATACAAAAGCTTTTTCTTCAGTCAGACGAAGGCAACAATGCTAATTGTTAAAGGTGTTGAATTTTTTTTCTGTACTTGTTTACGAGTGTTATTTGATAATTAAAATATTTATTTGTTGATTGTTTTTTAGAGACCATATAAAAATTGACTTAAAGATCAGTAAAGTTAACCGCAACAAATAAAAATAAAAATGTCAGTTCTTGCGATACACATGTTCGACCGGTAATTAAGATCCACCTATAAAAAAATTAACATGTATTACGCATTCTTGCTTACGTCATTATACCTGAAGTAAGGAGCGCCTTTTAAGCAACGATACCTCGTATAAAATGCTTTAGAAATTAATATTTTCAGATTTCCTTAATTATTTTGCGAACAATAAGATTATATAGAAAACTAAATTTGATACATACCTTTTTCTTTAACTGATAGTAACTGTGGAGAATTTTGTTACATGATAACCTTCAAGTAATATCCAACTGTAAAAATCCCGGAGATTATTTCAAATAATGGCTTTGAAAAATAAAGTGAAGTACAGGTATTTAGTCTATTGCTTGAAATAATTTAAAAAAAAAAATTCCTTCACATTTTTGTGTTTTGAGATACTGCGTTCTTAAAAATAGAACAATAAAAACACAATTACCGGGCGAGTAAATTTTGACAACAAATTCTAAGTACACACTTTCTATTAATATTATTAATTTTGGAATGGTTTAGTCACATTACGTGCATTATGATCTAAATCAAAGTTTTTAGGGATATGGAAAGGTACGATGTCGAGCGGGTGACTGGAATGCACAATCGTCAGTAAAATGTGAACTACTCATCAAAATTCTATAAGATTTTTTGTCGAGTATATATTTTATCAGGGGACGTTTATTTATGTAGCTCTATGCGGCAGTATGCTTTACTTTCGAGTAAAAAATTAACAACTGTTTTTAGAAAAATAAGGGCTTGAAACTAGAAAATCTACAAAAATGGAAAACCGTAATTTTTATAATTTTTAATATGATAATATCTAGGCCTCTGTAACAACCGAATTTGAAAAAAACACTTGTGTTTTCGTTTGAAAATAATTTTAACATCCGTAAATCTCTCGCGCAGAGATTTTCGGATAGTAACAATATTTTCAAATCAAAACACGAGTATTTTTTAATTTCGGGTATTATAGAGGCCTAGATGTTATTTTAAAAGAGGTCTACATACCTACGTCTAGTTGTTCACAACATCAAACATACTATAACGTACATAGACCAAAATAATGTGTTTTATTTGGATAGTTTTCTCACTACAATATGGTAAAACATTATCCGCAAACGTGTAGGGCCTATCAGTTGCTTTATCGGCAGATGTAATGAGCTACGCTGCCGCATACCGGACAAGTGGCAAGAAAATACGGCCTAAAAGACAAATTAAAATAACTCTAAAGACAAAAAGGCCCTCACTCAGCACTCTTTGCACCCTAGAAATGTCATTTTTCCTACCTTGAAACACGTGTTCTCTAGCAGCACTAGTGGGCTTTTATCGCCTCCTGGCCGCGTACATGGAGCAGCTGGAAGTGACTGTTCTCCACACTCGACTTTCTGTATTAACAAATTAAGTGGATTCGAGATTCCTGTAATATATTATTAATAATTAATACATCAGATCATTTTAACTAAGGTGTAACTTCAAACTAACAACATTCTTAAGCAAATTATATTTTTATAATCTTACGTCATACAATACTCTGGAAGTCAAATGTCATGTCCATGTTAGCAACCCACCGGGTGAAAGATGAAGTAGGTTACTGTGTGAAAGATGAAGCATTTCGACGCTCGCTGAGTAGACAATGAAGCAGCTCACTGTTAACTAAGTGGAAAATGAAGCAGTCTTCGTATTAATTCATTATTTGGTATTTTGGTTTTATTTCGTCGTCTTCTACGATACTACTTTCCTGATAACCATTCAAAAGACTCTGTGACAGAAAGTATAATGAATATATTGTTCTGCATTTGTTTGATAACTGCAATTCCAAGTAGATATTTTTTTTTAAATAATAAGGGAAAAATCAAATTGTTTCATTTTACCTAATCACATTGGAAACAAAACACATAAGGAAAAAGTTCATCGTTTGACAAACTATAGTCTTGCTCACTCTAGCCGCGGACGCTGAGCAGCATGTTGATGTATGTCTTGTACGTCGTCACATATGTCTTCGTACTTCACTAAACGTGATTCTTCTTCAATGTCATCGTCATCTTCTACGTCCCTGTTGCTGCAGCCATGTCCTGCACAATACGTGCACATTGCAGAACATTTTAAAGAACTTCTGCGACATTCGCAGCTTCGTTCACAGTCAGATGTGCAGCTGCAGAAAACAAGATGTAATAGGTCTTCTGGGGCAGAATTTTTTGTACTTGGTATTGGACGGAGACTACCGTTCACTATCTTCCATCCCCAGTTTAATGGATCTAGACGAACACCACGTCATTCCTGCACCTGGTGAAAGACTCGGAGTGAATGTTCACGAGCAGCTGCGGAAGTTGAAGGAAGTACAGCCAAGTTGAACTGTGAATTGACAGGCATCTTAGCGATTGTCCTCACTTATAGCTGGTGACGTAAGATGTCTAAGTTTCCTTCTCCTTTTGACCCATACAGTGAGAGAAAGAAAGCTTCACCATCATCAGCTATAGCATCAGTTGATGATTGGGGATCATTAAAAATGTAAATTTTTTTTCGGAGCTGCTTATCAGAGCGAATCTTTCTGAAAAGTGCTACCTTGCCTTTTCGATAAATTGATGAGATTGTATCACATCCTGTAAATGCATAGAAAATAGGAAGCAAGACCTTCAATTTCCCTATTTGTTCTTGAATATCTCCTATGTAGTGAATCATGTCAGGTTTTGTATTATTTCCTGGAATAATCATTTTTAATGATGCATTCAGTGGAGCAAGGGCAACCAGAAGAACTAGCAAATCCGTATCTTCACCAATCAAGACTGCTTCGAGGCCTTTTCGGCCTCTGCAATAGTTGTTGATACAATTATCACATCAGCATCTGCATCAGCCTGCAGTATCTTGCAACCTGCGCTTTGCAAATAATGGCTCACAAGGGAAATAAGTCGCATTTTGTTGTTATTATTTTAAAGAAATTCAGTCTGTTCAAGGGTGACATGCACAGAATCTTCTACAGCTACATCCACGTGGCAAGCCTTCCCTGATCGACGTAAATGTTCCTCGTCTTTTGTTATTGGTCCTCTACCATACCCATCAAACACGACATAGGCTTGACCGTAGTGTGATGTAACAAAAGTGATATACTGCTGGCATATTTCCTTAATGTCGCTGTATGCTGCCATACAACACGATATAGGAGATGTCCACCATAGATTATGTACGACGCACATTGCATCGAGACACTGGTTTTTGTCTGCTGGGTGGAAAGTTTTGACAAAATAGGCACAATGGATGTTTTTGTACCCTTCCTCATTAAGCCTTCGTCGAAAATGGAAGGGGAATATTCAGACAGTTCAAATTTGAAGATCTCAGACAGCTGATCTTCTGTCTTCACAGTGCACACTATGCGGTGAAAAAGTTGGTTGGGGTTGATGCAGACTGATTTGTCATGCACTGTCACTGATCTTGTTATGCTAGCCAGAGACATCACAACTGACTTATGTTTCATTTTAATTTCACTGATTTCATACCCTAAATTTCCTTAATTACAACTGTACCAACTTGCAATGCCTTGTAACAATTTACACTTTCATCAGCTAACATGCCAGTAGACAGAGATGCAAGCTGAGAAGATGCTCTCTTGAATGGATTATGTTCCTGGAATTATTGTATGAAAACCTTAACATCTTTAGCATCACGATGCTGACGAGACTCCTTCAAGTTTACATGCTGTTCTGAGGATGTGGAAACAACACCTGTGAATTCCTCCACTGCATCCACTATCCTTGAATATGGAGACATTAAATGCATCCAAGAAGCAATAGTGAAAAGTGAAATCCCTCTACCCTGTGTCAGACCACCACTACTCTTCATAGCTCGCATTAACACTTGTTCAATGACCATATCAGGCAAAATTCAGCACCAATACTTCTCACTTCGCCTGATAGTGAAATAGCATTTTCCTATTAACTTTTGAATTCTTCACTGGACAAGGTATATTCAAGTCAATGCATTTCCTGAAGGTAGATGTGAGCAGATCTGGCATAATAGAGGTGGCCAGAGGCATATAGATATGGAAGTATGAGTTTAGCACAGTGAAGATGCAGGTACCATTCTCCACTTCTTTGTACTCTTATAAACATGCGCACCATCTCCACCACATCGATTAACTGAATCCACAAACTCTGGGTACGACCATATTCTCTTGTAGTTGCTAGAAATTTTTCTAGTTTATCAATGAAGTTCATTACGGGCAGTGATTCAAGTATTTCACAGGGAGAAGTAGTGCCTTCTTCTAGATATATGTACTTGCCTTTCAACTCCTCAATATTTTGAGGTTCATGCATCTGTAGTAAAATTGTAATGAGTGCTTCCTCAGTCATGTATAGAGCATGGAGAACTCTTGCATAAGCCTTGCCACTCATCATGTTGACAATACTATTTTTAGCATATACTGTATTCCACATTTCTTCTATACCACTCCCAGCCATGATGTATCCTATTGTGCCTAAGAACGAAAGAAGGTGAAATCTTACAAGACAAACAACAAATCTTATCAAAGGGCTTCCAGGAACAGCATTAAAAACCATCTCACAGGCCTTGACATACAGTGGTTGATCAACTGTGACCACACTATAAGCTTATCCATGCTTTGCTCCTTCCTCAGCAGCAAACAGGAAACAGATGGGTGTAGATAGTTGAGGGATTGCTGGGAGCCATATTCACGAATGGGAGAGGTATAACAGCTGTTGATTCATAGTCTTCTTTGTTGAATCACTTCTCCATGAAGACCGCACCCCTTAAGAAGGCTTATTGACTTGAAGCCTCTCACCAGATTGCCAAAACAAATTTTACCTGCGAACAGTACCTGCTGTAGTAGGATGAACTAGCAGAGCTTGTACATCTATTGCTGTCACCTTTGCATATTCAGAGATATCATAACGATGGTAAATTTACACTAGCGATAGGCCACGCAACTCAACAGAATTGCCATTATGGATTTCTAGTCGTGGCACTGGGATGTCAGCATGAAGAGAAGATTTAGTAGTCACACAAATGATTCCACACATGGCATGGAAAGTGCCATGGCCATCAATTGAGTGCACATTGTAGTCAGCATTATCGAATACAAACTGTACATAACCTAGAAAAGAAAAAAAATTAGAATTCTTGAAATTGTAATAGAAGTATTATTTAAGACAACATCAATGCCAAAATTGCATAAAATTTCTGTTATTAATTTAGAGGACTACTCGCTTGTACATGCCTCCATCAATTTCAGCTCGGGCATGAGGGGTGACAGACTTTTCATACTTGACAGCTTTCTTATAGGATGCACAGACTCCCAAACTGGCCAACATATCAATAAGAAGCCTTGAACCACTCTGTCTATGAAGGCAAGCAGGCCAAAATGAAGCGGAGAAATGAAATATCGTGGTCGCACAGCAGATATAATGGCATGCTCGATAGCCAGACATTTCCACTTCATTCCATTTTTGTTCCTCGGCTGTTTAGTAGATTTGATTATACTGTTGACCAACATGCTGAGTGATTCAGGGACATGTTTACTGTCACCCATTACAATTTCTTCTCTTGATGGAAAAACAGAACAGTCATAGAGTCTGGATTTAATATCATGGCGGATAATATCGGCTGCAGTTCTAATGATTCTCTTCTCCTTATCAGTGACATTCCCCTTGCGATTCTCATACCATTTATCAAAGATAATCTTATTGACTACGCCTGAAAAACACAGAATCCTTGATTTTCCCACAGTATCTGTAATATTTATTCTATCTCCATACATATTAACGAGTTTCCTCTGTAAATGTGCGACATTATACTAGTCAACATCAGGATTTAGTCTACAAAATATATCGGCCAGTTCTTTGAGTGTGTATAGGCTCTCATCATTTGGTTCTAGAAACTGACAAAGTTCTTGAAATGCTATACCTCTACCCTTACTTTCCTTTGACCCCTATTTTCCCACACTGTTCTCTACAGGTTTTTTTAGGACCCAACCACCTGGAATCTAGAATAACAGTACATATGGTACCTGCCTTCTGCAGCAACGAGATCAATCACAACTGTCAGTCGCAGAAATACTTCTTGCGCACATACACATTTACTTCCCCTTGCATTTGCAAACGCCCGAGCAGAGTCGTCTGTGTTCAGAGTTTGAACCTCACTCAATTCCTCTTTATATGGATTCCGGCATTTCAACGAGTCAATGCATTGACGCTCACAAAATAGAAAGTGTGTCTTAAAGTTAAACATTATCCATGGAGATACACGTTACCCTGAGTTTTCAGGTGTAGTGGCAGGTTTATTTGGATTGCGAGTGTACCACCTACGGCACTCAATGTGCACTTCAACAATTGATTTTCTTTCAAGCGCATCTTTAAATCCAGCCTTTCGAATCTCGCCGCTCTCTAAAACTTTTTTAGTCCTTTTTCAGTCAATATTACTGTTTCACCTCCTTGATTTTTACATGGTTGCAACGAACACTCCATATTGTTGCATGCAACTCCTACAAACAAAATAGCTCTTTCGCAATACAGTAGTATCTACATAACACAATAAACAAATATGAATGTTTCTTGTCTCTTTTTAAAACATTTAATTTAATAATAAAATGTCAGTACATGCATATTCTTGTCAAGTCTGCTAGACATGCTAAGCTTTTGACTTGCATTAACTGGTTACAGGAAATTACAGTACATTCTAACCCTTACACTACTACTACAATAAACAAAAGCATAGTACACACTCACATTGTTGACCGATCAGCTAGACGAGCTTGAATTCCGACCTGCACTGACTGGCTTACGAAATATAACTGTACGTGTTCATCAACCCCTCTTATCCATCACCCTACTTCCCTTTCCCTCTTTACCCGGCCACTCCAGTTGCCCCTCCACAACGGTCTTTTTTTTCAATTTGTAATAGTTTATTCATCCTGCAAAAAAATTTTACTGACTTTAAGAACCATAAGTAGTAGTAGTGGCCAGTAGACAGAAAAATAATGAAATATTCTCATGATGTAAGCCACATGGGCTCTGCCACCAACATGCCACGCCAACAAAGAAACTGTGCTGTGAACTTAATATTTACTCAATATGTTATGTGGTAATTGATTTATACAGATTTTTTCATGCTCTACAACTTTTATTCGGAGCTTTTTTTCCGTACCATTAGCCATTTTATTTTAAATCGTTTAAATATTGCAACTTTATAATAAAAAACACAGAAATCATGTTTTTCTAACCCTCATAAATGAAATAAAAAGTAATGAAATGTTAAGTATATGTAACCAGCGCGAAAGCCACTTCCATATCAAATATATTAAAGATAAAAACAGCTGAAAATGTAAAAAGGTTTGTGTGGTATATATGGCTATATATGGTATATATGTGGTATATATGTGGTATATATGTGGTATATTGGGAATTCGTCATAGCCCTTTTGTTTTGATCTTTTGTCAGCCATTTTGCTATGGTTTAGCAATTTGTTGTAGTCGGCCATCTTGTTTTGAAATAAATTTCATGCATCGTTTGTTTTCATCAGTCATTTAAATAGCTGCCGGCTTCTGTTGGTAAGGTTGACACTGCATTCTTTGTGTATGAGCAAACAATCCTTATTGAGTTATATATACACACTAGACTAAAAACTGTCTGGTAGTAGTTTCGGTACCTTGTGTTAGGTTACAGTTGACCTAACTGACTGAGCTATTGAAGCTTTCTGTTTCTTCCGATGTTTAAATGTCCAGTATATGGATCAAGTACAGATATAAAAAAAAAAATCATTCCAATTTAAATACTATGACATGCAGTTGCAGAGATGTATGTTTTATAGATTACATAAAAATTTTTCAACATCCTGTAATCTAAGTATTCAGTTTACCTCTTTTATCAAAATAATAGTGATAGAAATAAAACAAATTATTACTAATATAATACATATTTATTAAAACGTTTTCGTACATAGTTTTATTTGCATAACAACGATATTATCTTCCATCTTGAATTTTTCCTGCATCTTCTTCATGCTTCTTGACTCTTCATTCTCGAGCATCGTCAGTGATGATCGATTGAGTCTTGTGTCAGTTTGACATTTATTCAGTCTTGATTCCTCCCTACATAGCAGCATCTTCATCATGCATCTTGACTCTTCCTTCTTGAGTACTATCCAGGATGATTTATGACTTATGAATCCAACTATCTTGAGACTTGTCAAAACCCAACCATCGAACCAGCATTTATCACTTCTCCTCTTCAGTATCTTCTCGATGAGGTTCAAGTCTGTAAAATATGTTTTCTGAATTTCTTCGGCATAAAAACCACCTCTTACTGGCTGGCCTGCCAGGTCTTGCAAATAATACATGCGTGGTTCATAATGTCGGTTTTTGACAACCTTGAAAATCTCGTTTGACCAGTTTGGTGTGTAACTTTTTTGCAAAAGTCCCCTTTAATCGAGAAATGCACACATAGTCGCCAATGGTTGCTTTGAGATTTCGCCTGTGAAATTTTTTAGAATTGTTGATAGTACCTTTGGAATTGTTTTTAATATCGACTGGATCATACCTGCTGTTCGATGGATGGTATGGTTGTAGCAAGATAACAGATAAGGTAATAATCTTAAAAATTTGTAAGATCCTTCAGCAGAAACCTTTTTCCACATACTAGTTTCAGAGTAAAGTTGAACCGTTAGACAATTGAAGATTTATACTTATGTGTTTAGAACAGTAATTAATTATGTGTTTTTCCATAATGCCATAAAATTATGGATTGTAGAATTCACTGCCTAAATGAGTTTGCAGATTTTTCAGTGGACCTTTATCAAGTAAGACGATATCCATTGCATCAGTTACATTTTTAGCACTCTTGGACATGACAGGCATAGCCCAGGCAAATTTGATATGGCAGTCGATAACTGTCAGCATATATTTGAAACCTTTGTTTTTGTGGGCATAAGGTATCATTTCGACAAGGCCGCGTTGATACAAGTCGCGAGGGGCAAAGACAAGAACTTTTCGTGTAGGATAATACCTCCTGACCGATTTGTGGAATTCAACAGCTATTTGAGCACGACTCATATAATGTATTTTCCTTCACGCAACTCTTCCACAATGTTAACCATGGGCGTACCCAGGGGGTGGTTTGGGGGGTTCAAACCCCCTCCGGAATGTTGGATTTCCTTATCTAGGTATTATATGTTCATTACAAAAGGTAGGATATACTACATAAGCAACCAAATTGTGAATAAAATACACTAACATTGCATTTAGAGATGTAAAACACAGATGACATTTATGCGAGATGAAAGTTCAAAACCCCCTCCGAAAAATATTCCAAGCTATGCCCATGATGTTCACAATCTCATTTTGGTGGGAATTATTACCAGCCTGATGCAATGCGATAAGTAGCCTTAATCTGTCCACAATTTCATTGACATCATTCTAGTATATGTATTATGTCTGTTTACTATTAACGAATTAGTTTGTGAAAAGACCAGATCCACGGCTAGCAATTCTACCGACATTAGGTAATAACTTTGCCACAATGTCGAATTTAGGATGTATCTTATCTTTATATTCATCACTTAGAGGGCCATTGTTTTTCAAATAAACATTCGTAATATTCAGCAACTTTTTATACTGTCACAGTGAAGCCCGTGAATATAAGACAGGGTTCTGTTTGAATAGCAACTCATGCAACCCTGCTAAAAGCTTTATGACTTCATCACCAACTTGTATAGTATCGTCAGGCAGAAAAAAAATATTTCTTTGTTTCCAAATACCATCTCTTTTATTGCGTCTGTAAACACCATAAACTCTGTCATTAAAGCATGCGGAATAATTCGAGAGATAACTATGTACTTGCAAGGTCTTTCTGCGCCCTTCTTGCAACAAAGTATCTTGCAGGTGTTCTTCTCTCTCCAGAGCAACTGGTTCAATTGTCGGTTGCAAAGAAGCAAGGTGAATTGTGACAGACTTGAAAACCTGTTCCAGAACATTATCTTGCTCCATTCTTGAAAGTTTTACAAGCAAATGTTTTGCATGTATGTTTTCAATCACTTCATGTAAGTCTGTGGCAACGTCCGACATATTACTACTTGCTGCTTGTTTAAAGCAACAGGTTTATACACTTAATTTTTTAGGCACCGCTGTTTGAAGTGCTTCGACTTTTTCCCGAATTTGTCGGCAGTGTTCTACTACTGTGTCACGTACATGCTGGCAATGTTTTCAGGCCTTTTCATCATATGTTGTGCTTGCAATCGCAGTGATAACTTTACTTGCGAATGTTTCCTCCATGTCGTCAAGTTTCTTCATGATTGCAGACAAAGTGTCAGTTGCAGAGTTCATCAACTTTGCTTGTGCAACAGATAATGCATTGAGGATTTGGAAATTTTCATCATTCACACAACTCTTTGTAGCTGTATCTTTATCATGCAGAGGTCTGCCCAAATTTTTAAGCAGTTTTCCACTGGTACTGCAATTATCATCGTCTGTGTCCATTAAGTAGCTCTCGCTTTGCTTTTACAAGCCACTGTGGCCAAATTTCGAAATACTGTAACTTATCTTATTAGGGTAATATTTTGAACTGATCAAATCCACATTGGTATATCACTTTATATAGAAGAGAATAATTTACTATGACCAGAAAACCATGAGGATATTTCCAGTAACATGCACACATATTTTTAAGACATCTAATATCATGTCTGTGTTGACATGATCGGAATAAACATGGCGAAGTTAGTGTAATCCATGCAGAGTAAAATGAACATATTTGCATTGTCGCGAAGTAACTGCTTTCTGGCCGCCATCTTGTTTCCAACCGCCATCTTATTTCCGGCCGCCATCTTATTTCCGGCCGCCATCTTATTTCCAAACGCCATCTTGAATGATGTCAATTTCTAAAAATTAAAAAAAAATTCCAAAAAAAAGTTTAAAAATTCTGCCATCTTGTTCCGACCGCCATCTTGGAGGATTCTTCCAAGTCTTTCAAAAATTTTTGATTTCGCATTCCATCCTAACCCCACATGCATTAAAAAATTAATTTAATAAAAATAAAATCTTTTTAATAAAAAAACTATTTAATAAAAAATGTTTTATATATAATAATTTTATATAACAATCATTTAGTTAAAAAATATCATCAGGTATGCTCGGCCAAGCTCGTTAACCTTCGGCAATCTTCGGCCATGCTTGGCAACCCTCGGCTCGACATTGTAGATATTGCTAATGCTGCCATATTGGAGTAATCGATTATTTAATTCAAGTGTTGTACTTTACATAAGGTTCACATGCTATGCAGTATAAGTGTATATATAACCCCTAATATTTTTAATATAACGAAAAATGTAAAATCATTCTAAATTATTTATTATTTAACAATACCCGATCGATTACCGATCAATTCAAACAATTAATAATTTTCGATTCAACCGATCAATTATCCTACATTCTCGAATCTATACCCGATCGATTTAACCGATAAATTAAGTAATTAATTATGACACTTACTTGCACATCTCCCAGACATGATGGACAGCATCCGACCTCTTCAGCATCAAGCAGGGAACTGACTATAGTTTTGTATAACCATTCAGTTATCTACAGTACCTTCCCCTCTCCCCTCCTTTCCCCTCTTCCATCAATCCCTCCCACATTCATTGGCAAACCTGTCACATCTTCTCTTCCTGCAGCACATGACCTTGAACTGTCATTGCACTTCCCCCTCCTTTCCCCTTCTCCATCACCAGAGCTGCTCTACCTGTTTGAACCTGTCCCAGCACACTTCTCCCCTCCTTTCCCCTCTTCACAATCATTACTGCTGCACCTGTCAGAACCTGTTCCAGCATCTTTTCATGCATCACATGACCTTGAACTGACATTGAACTTCCCCCTCCTTTCCCCTCTCCATCAACAGAACTGCTGCACGTGTTTGAACCTGTCACAGCTCATTTACCCCCTCCTTTCCCCTCTTCCTGCCATTACTGCTACACCTGTCAGAACCTGTCACAGCTTCTCTTCCTGCATCACATGACCTTGAACTGTCATTGCACCTCCCCCTCATTTCCCCTCTCCATCATTGCCAGTCAAGTCACAACCTGTCCCAGCTTCTCTTTCTGCATATACTGGAGCATAAATAGCTACTTGAGCCATGTGTTTATCATGTTGCCGCCCATCATCGTCACCTACTGCAGTTCTCATCATGTTTTAGTTAGATTTTTATCATTAAGTCTGCTAAGATCTTTTCATGATGTTCCACTGATGGCTCAAATTAATTTTTAAATCTGAGTATACCTTTTTAGTAACCTTTCAATTATTTGGTTTTATAGATTTACATGTACTAGACTTCTGAAAACGTATACATATTTTTTCCCTGTACCTATTCTGTGAGTCTATTTCACATGTTTTTGTTTAATTACCTAACATTTATACAGTTAATCGGTACGGTAATAATAAGCCTTGAACAGTGACGCAATGTAGTCTTGGTGGTGTCTTGTGACTTCTGCAGTAGTCTTATAGTAGCTGCTAGTAGTATACCACACGTCTCTTCTTGGCAGTCCACTAGCAATGTAGCTGTTGCATTAGTTATTAGACTTTGCCAGTTAGTTATGTCGTTTCAGCTTTTTGTACTCACGTTTTCGCCGTAGCCAGGTTGTAAGTCACAGTCGGGAGAGAAAAAATGTTCAACACATTAATAACATTCAGTAATATTTGTTAGGGAAATAGTATACTACAGTGATAAATTTAATATAAATAGTCTAATGAACATGACATAACTTTTAGTCATTGCGTCCATAAGGTAGAGAGTTTAATACATCTTAGCACACGCATAGTTTGTCGTCTAGACAAATAAGCATAATTTTTTTGCCACAATAGGTATATAGCTGCTTTTTTCATGATCTTATACTATGTACAGTTACTCGCATAACGTTCTCTCTCTGTTCAAAGCTCTGATGTAGTCCTGGAAGGTAATTTTCTTTTTGATCACAAATTTCTGAATTCCTTTAACCTTTTTCTATACACTCTCGCAGAAACAACTGTAGGCATACATCTTCGCATACAGTCCTACAAACTGAGTCATATGCACACTGTTACATTTGTCTTTGAATTTGCATATAACCTTTTTGTTTTTAGGCGAGTAGCATGAATAGGCCGAAGTATCGAATTTATTCTGTATAGTTAAAATCGAAGTAGTTCTAGTACTAGATTTCACTGAGTACACGAGAATATAATGTAGGTGGCTGTAAGCACACACACAAGAGCGCAATGTAGTTGTCTGACCTTGTCAAAGTCAAAAGAGAAGCTACAGGTTGCAATGTCACATGACACTGCCTTCGTGACTTTCTGACACCTGCATGGTGTCGGTAACATCCGCCCACGTGCACACTATTGCGCTGTGCGTGACGTCCGTGTAGGAAGCGCAGGGCAAGCACTCTCGCATGTCACTGTCGCATGGAACAACCTGACTCGACTCTGGACTCTGGACTCTGCTTGCACACCTGTGTGGTGTATGGTAACATCCGGCCTCGCTGCTGGACTGAGTCTGGGAAGTACACAGCTGTCCATTTCTCCAAGGCACAGTCTATGTATTGTTACAAGTTTGAGACATAAAACTTTACATGTGGGCAATTCCCATGAGTTCTTTGGGATAGAGGTCTATAATTACAAATAAAAGAGTTAAATTAAGTACTGGATTTAATAGCTCACAAAGCTATGAAATACACAAAACAGTAATCAACTAGAACTCTCACAACACAATTAGTTATGCACACAATTACTCCTGTG
>PNEQ01127630.1:0-17489 GCA_003012365.1 Medauroidea extradentata | reverse complement strand
CTCACTTTGTGTCAGTGACTTGTGTGCACGTCTGCAGACTTGCTTCACGGTCAGAGATTGGATGTTTTGACATTCGTGTGTCGTGGGGTTTTACACGCAAATCACAGACGTGTGGTGTTACAGTAACCTTATTGTGATTGGCACAGTCAAATGAGAAACGTCACAGTTCAAAGGCACGCTGCCAATATCTATGAAGCAGCACTGCAGACGTGCACATAAGGCACTGGAACAAAGTGGGGCAAAATTCTTTTCGCGAAAAGTTCATGTCTCTACTAAAGCTGCATCTATACACATTGCAGAGACAAGAGTGGCCAAGAAGTGACAAGCAGCAGGCTCCCGATGCAGTGTTGTCACATTCAAGACGGCCATGCGCAGTCTCATGAATAACGACTCTGCACAAATGCACCCAGCAATAACCATACAATATATGTGCGCGTGTGTACGTAAGGAACTGAAATAAAGTGATGCAAAATTCTTTACGCGAAAAGTTGTCTAACTATAGGCAGTGACCTGAAAGAATCGTGTTTACTTTTGAGAATTAGGTGAAATCCTAACAACTGCAACTTCGTGACAATTTCGCAATAGTCCTTCACTATTTGTAGGGATACCTGGTTTTCGCGTAACGATATTTGCTTCAACTTGTTTCAATATCTTTGGTGGACATTTACCTTTGCCTCGTGGTTATTGGCGGCGCGTCGTTGGGAAGATACGGGTCTCAGCTGACAGCGACAATCAGAATAAGGCTATTGTGACACCTTACGTCTGTGACTTGTTATAGTAGAACCCAAAGGCGCCCAAGGCGCTGAGAGTTGTAAACATACAATCACTAGGTACCCTGTTTTTTCGCGAAAAGCATTTTGCCTCAGTTTGTTTCAGTGCCTTACGTGCACATCTGCAATTCTGCTTCATGGTTATTGGCAGCGTGTCTTTGTGAAGAGCCGTATCTCATTTGACTGAGCCAGTTACAATAACGTTCCTGCAGCACCATATGTCTGTGATCTGCCGGTAGAATCTCAAGGCTCGTGACAGTTAAAATATCCAATCGCTGACCACGAAGCAGAATTGCAGATGTGCACGTAAGGCACGTAAACAAAGTGAGGCAAAATCCTTTTCGTGAAAAAACAGGATCCCTAACAATCACCGCCCATGAAGCAGACCCGTTTGAAAACTTGACTGATAATAGGGTCATGAACTGAAAAATTTTTTTGCTCCAGTTGGTTTCAGTGCCTTACGTGCACATCTACAGCTCTGATTCATAGTTATTGGCAGTGTGTATTTGTGAAGTTACGTCTCTCATCAGACTGCGCCAATCAGAATCTTGCTCACTGTAAAAAAACTTCCTAAAATGTTTAGGAAGGAATTAAAACGCAGTATGGGACAGTTACCATACTTCCACTTTGTAAATATGTAAACTTTTACAGTTGTTAACAATACAGATCTGGCAACTTTAGTATACATTTGACTGTTTTATTATGTAATGTGCCTCCGGGCCACAGTATATAGATTATTTAAGGGGTATTGATCCCTGTCACATCGGTTTTACGGTTTTTCTTATAAATCAAGGAATAGACACATTGTTTTATTTTTTTCACGCTGACAATGCATAGTTTATAGTTTCATTCTTTTTTGGAATCCATATGACATTGTTTCTGTAATTTTGTGGCCTTTGTAGTCGCTCCCATAAATAAAGCAAATTTTCCTTTTCAGCTGTTTCCCGTTGCAAATATATAATATAATGAATAATGAATATATTATGGTTCCAGCAATTACAGAAAATCGATTAAGTTTGTATCTATGCCCTGTCGTGACAAAAATTTTGTTACATCGACTGAAATAGAAGTTATCGAGAAGAAACAGATAAATCTAAGGTGGTAGGGATCAATACCCCTTAATGTAGTGAATTGGGCAAATATTTGTAAATAAGAGTGAGGAGGATTAATTTTATTAATTTTAGGAGATATAATTGGTAGTATTACAGGGTGAGAATTTCTTTGATTTGATTGTAACTAATATTGGAAGGAATAGTGCTACAGATTCAGTTCAATTTGCGTTGGGCTCTATAGGATCTCAGCTTGTGCATTCAATTGATTAAGAAGTAGTTTAATGGTAAATATGTAAAACTAGTATTTTGATTACGAGCGGATGAGGGTGGAACTAATCGTTTTCCTGCACCCTAGACCAGGGTTGTCAGCAAATATAAATGTGGGGCCGAGCAGGAGTGGACGGTAGCCTCCCCGCTGAGCCAAGATGGGTGGACGGGGTAGGGGGGGGGGCAGTGACCCAACTGAAAATCAAACGTGGCCGTTATGTTTTAAATTTAAATTATGTGTAAAAATTAGTGATAAGGAAGGAAAATAGTGTCATCCATGTGTCAGGAATTTAAATTAATATATTATGTTTGGTTCCGAAAACGAAAATGACGTCTAATACAGCCGTAATCGCCTAAGTTCAGTGCAGTTTGCAGGGCAGGGCAGTTTGTAACGAAGCTTCCGATTGGCCGGATCGAAGCTGCGGGAAGGATAGCGTGGCTTGGATTGCTTTCGCGAGCGTTAGTAGAGAAGTGTGGCGGTCTCTGGGGCATAAGGACGTATCGCGGAGCGCGTACGTTTGTCCCCCTGGAGAGTGCCATCGGGGTGCTCCAGTAAGGTTTTATTTGTCGGGAATCGTGGCAATTAAACACGGAATACCGACCAGTTGTGTACCTCGTCAGTTGTTTTGTGAAATTCCAATCTCAAATCGAGGGAGACGGTGCTTATTATTTATCGCTGCTTTGTTTCTGCCCTGAGCGAGGGAAAATACGGCTGTGATAGACGCGTGACGAACTTATTGAACGTGTTTGTTTTTATTTAGTAAACCCGCTGAGCTAGACCGAGTCAAAGAAAGTGGATGTTATCGGGGTGGATATTTGTGAACTCAGCGCAGCTAGAAGGGCGGTGGTCACAATTAAAAGTTTAGAAGTACTACCATAGATGTCTGGGAAACAATTCTACCATTCCCACTTTCTTAGCGCTCCTATACGCATGTGTGGCAAATTTAGAGTGTACTTCAACACCATACGTCTGTAATTTACAGACAGGACCTAAATACACGCGAGAGTTAAAACAACCAGTC
This sequence comes from Medauroidea extradentata, assembly GCA_003012365.1. Classification (NCBI taxonomy): domain Eukaryota; kingdom Metazoa; phylum Arthropoda; class Insecta; order Phasmatodea; family Phasmatidae; genus Medauroidea; species Medauroidea extradentata. The sequence continues at coordinate 14,378 of PNEQ01127630.1, read as the reverse complement.
ACAGACTACTAAGCAGAAATACAGACCTGCACAGAAGGCACTGAAACAAACTGAGGCAAAATTCTTCTCACGAAAATTTCATAGCCGTACTAACAGTTAGAGACCTGAATAATTTGCAGGTTGGCTGACCTGTATACTTGCTTCCAAGAATTTATGTGGCTTGTAATGATTCAAGTTTTGCACAGTTAAATTTCAACGCCTTAAGGCATATACACAATTGATTGCTTTAACATTTGACTTTACGTTTCCGTTACTTTATGTATTTCGTCAATTAAACAGCACAAAAAGGTAAAGCAGCGACAGTTGGAAAACGATTGAAAATCAGTTTTTTGAAAGGAACATTTTTATGACATTTATCATTGTAAATTTGCCATGAGAGCATGTCACGTAAATATTACAAAACTAAGCCTAATTGTTATTGTATATCGTTTATTATAACATTTTTAGAACAAAAGTAATGCCGGCTATTGACGCAACTTTAAGTTTATTTACAAATATTTTTCCAGCGCCATTTACCAAATTATTTTCGAGTACATTTATGATAAACCTGCTACTTTTTCACGAAGTCTGATTAGTGGAGAACAAAACTATACTCAGAAATAAAAATTTTTTTGTTCTAACATACACAATCAGTTGGGTCTTTACGAACGACTGTAGGTTTTCAGTTTATCGATAACGTAAAGTCAAGCCTGCTGGACTTAAGCTTTGGCGTCGCTATTGTGTACGCTCCATAAGAAGCCATGTATTGAATGCTATCGTAAAGTCAAATAATGGCGCGGTGTACAGCAATTTTATCACCGTGTTTTTATTTTTTATTTGTACCAGGTATTATGTTCTTATTTTAGACAAAAATGTCACTAAATTTTGCTTTTATGAAATTTTTTATCTCTTATAATTTTCGTATAATGGCTTGTTAAAATCACAATTTGCATGTATACTTTTTAAGGACTACACGGAAATCAACTGAAATACCAAATTAAAAAAAAAATCACAGTGGATAAAAACGTCGTAGGCTGCAATTCCACATACATAAAACAAAGTATAAAAACTTTTTGTATTTAAATAAAAGTGCTGAAATTTAAGAAATTCAACATTAAAAAAAATACTAAAATATTTTATTTTTGTGGTTTAACATAGCTGAACTTGTTGCCGACAACATCGTAATTCACTGTGAATTTTTTCAATGTGGCAAGTGAGTTGGTTTTAGTGTCGTCCTTAAAATGGAAACATGCAAATTTTTGCTTTAACGAGTCGTAACGCAAAAACTATGTGAGATAAAAATTTTTTATAGGAGCATAATTTAGTCACATTTTGTGTCAAAAAATGTGGTACGAATATAAAAACAAAAACTCGGTGATGAAAATTACTGTACATTGCGCCCTTTAAGTCAAATGCTAAAGTTTTCAATTGTGTAAAGACTAGGGACCGGAAAAATTCGCGGGTTCACTGACATGTAGGCTAGCCTCCAAGAATATATGTGTATTCAAGCAGACAATAGTTGTTCGTTGGCTGCTCCTCGACACAGTAAAATGGGCCCGCAATTAGCTACAATTTTATTATTGGCTCATAGACTTCAAGGCGGTGTCAGATAAGTCTACAGCCAATTGGGAAAGTTGCAGGAACTTACAGTTGCTGGAATTCTAGCTTGTGCATGGAAGAAAACGCGAATTTTTCAGGTCTCTAGTAAAGACCCATACATTCACACCTGCAGTTCTGTTTCGTGGTCAATGGTTGGATGATTATTTTTCTCTCAGCGTCTCGGGGGTCTACCCGCTAATTACAGACGTGTGGTGTCGCAATAACCTTGTCCTAATTGGCACAGTCAAATGAGCGACACCTCTGCACAAGTACACTAACCATGCAGCAGAGAAGCAGATGTTCACATGATGCATTCAAACAACTTGGTTCAAAATTATTTTCACAAAAAATCGATGGCTCTATACATCTGCATATTCAAGCAGACAGCAGCCACTCATTGGCTGCTCGCTGACAAAGTGTTGCCATATGATTGTACCTGTATTTAGTTATTTCGTTACTATTGGCTCAGCGCCAGTAACGATTCTAGGGTTGTTGGCAGGCAGGACTCAGGTTGCAGAGAACTGTATAGTGTTGTGTGCTAGTTGACGCTACAACCTCTGTCACGCTGGTATGTAGGTGCCGATTATTACTGACAGCTCACAACACAATAGTAGCCAGTAGATATTTCATGGTCATTGATAGAGACTGGAAAAATTCGCTGGTTCATTGATATATATACTAGTCTCCATGAATATCTGTGTATTCAAGTAGACGTCAGCTGTTCGTGAACACAGTGGAATGGAGCATTTTAAGGGTGTTCAAGTGCGATAAAATATTAATTATATATTTTTATGAAATATTGTTAGTTTTGTAGACGATACTTGTGAGTATATTTTACCTCTATGAATCAATTTTAGCTCTCATATTTATCTCATAACGGGATGTCAAAGTCTAATTTTGTTTGTTCTGCTACCATGCAAATAGTGAAAACCAACTGACCTATATTTTAATAAAATAATTTACTACCATATTACATCCAATTTACTATGATATTACATCCCATGAGCTATGCAATAAAGTATTTAAAATACCATGATGTAATATTTCGAATAAAAAAAACCGCAAAAGTACAGAAAAAAGTTGCGAATTCAGCAATTTTTTAAAATACAAAAACAGTTAGCGGGATTTTTTCAAATGTTTTTTTATGTAGCGCAAAGAATGTTGTTTCACTGTGAATTATTTCAGGTACGTAAGTCAATTGGTTTTCACTATTTGCATGCTGCAGAGCACGCAAATTTTAACTTAGACGTAACGTTATGAGAAAACTACGCCAGCTAAAATTGTTTCGTAAGAGGAAACTATACTCACAATTATCGCCTACAAAACTAACACTGTTTCATATAAATATAAAATTATGACTTTATCGCACTTGAACACCCTTAAGGTATAGTTTTGTTATTTGCTGAGAGACTTCCACGGGATGTCAAATAAGTCAAGGGCCATTTGCGAAAGTGACACGAACATATAGTTGCTGGGATTCTAGCGTGTACGTAAAAGAAAACGCGAATTTTTCAGGTCCCTAGTCATTGATAAACGGCGGCGCGTTCACAGGAGTTCTCGGCAACTTGTGCCCTCCCTGGCTACAACCCTCGATCCGCCACTGCTCTGCGCCCTCCCAGGAAGTATCAAATAAGTTTTAAACCAATTGCCAAAGTGAAAGACCTTAGAGTTTTCAAAATTATGGTTTGTGACTTATAGAAAACGCAAATTTTTAAGGATCCTATTAACAGTCATAAAGCCGCCACACTGAGCACTGGTTAAACACTCACTTCGTATTCGGAAGAACCCGGGTTTGATTTCCGGCTCCGCCTGGCATTTTTTTGTTTTCCAAAGGTTTTTGATATCACTAATGCTCGGTTTCATTTACCCATGTTGGATTGTTTAATTTTTCGAGTTTATGGAATTCTGAGAAGGAAAATTATGAATTTGCGATTATAGCGAGTATTCTATTTACCTTGGGCTATTGTATAAAGCATGGCAGTTGAACTTTCAGCGCGTATTTAGGCCGTTATCAGTATGTGCTCTCTTGTTTGCACTGTTTTAGCGAAATTAATTTTTTACTTCTAAACAAGAGCATATCTGTTTTGCAGATTTGTTTAAAATTGTCTTCTTCACATTGGCTGAGTTTTTCAGGCAGTACATACTATGGTTTTAACTAGTTATTTAACTAACGAAATTCTGGTTAGTTGACTTTTTAGTCGAAACCATAAAATTTCCCTTTTAGATAAAAAAAAAATGATTATCACGGCAAAAACCATTTCAAACAAAACTGCCAAACAGATGTTTGATATTTGCTCTCGTTTAAGCTTGAAAAACTATCACTATAGCGGTAGAAACAAATGAGCATGGTCTTAATACGTATGACTGATTGCGGCTTAAATATACGCTGATAGTTCAACTACCATGTCTGTATTATAACTAGAGATGATGGTTAGGTACGATGGTTTATCACCGGAAAGCTCGACTGTTTGCTGGATTTTAACACACGTCCAGTTTACAAGAAGATAACCGGTTTTAGCTTGTACTTGAAACTGTTACCCAATAAGGATCCCGATATTGTAATATTTTTATGCCTGTTATTGGTCTGCAGGCAGCTACGTTGTGTCAGAATTATATCATTGAATCATGTAGGGTGCAAGAAAATACAGCGTTTTCGAAGGTATGTTGGCACAAAACATTTTTGCGATGTACCATCATCTCTAATGATGGAATATCGCGAAAATGTTTTGTGCCAACATACCTTTGAAAACGCTGTAGGTAACTGCAACACATATGATTGGGTGACGTACGTGTGATACAACGCAGCTGTCTGCAGACCAATAACAGGCGTAATATATTGCAATAACGGGATACTTACTGCCTCAGTCAAATAGGGCAACAGCTCCAAGTACAAGCAAAAGCCAGTAATCTTCTGGTAAGCTGAACGTGCGTTGAAATCCAGCAAACAGTCGAGTTTTGCCGCTACAAACCATCTTCTCTAACCATAATATCTAATTATAACTAGGGACAAGAAAATTTCGCTAATTCAATGACCTGCATGTTTGAATAACAATCCTATGCATACTCAAGCATTGTCAACTAGCTGCTACTCAGTTGAACAGCAAACACTGAACGAATAGACCGGACTTGAGTATGTATAGTACAGTGGATTCTAGCCTGCAGGTCATCGTATTCGCGTAATTTTCCTGTCTCTAATTATAAGTAGAGGTACGTCAATTTCGCGGATTCATCTGGCAGAAGCCTAGATTGCTCAGTCCTGTACACGCTCTCGATACAGTCGATTATTCATTGGCTTATAACATTACAAGTGATAGCTCTATGAATCATTTCATTATTTACTACTGGCTTGCAGTAGTCAAATGCATTTCGTGGCAGCCATCAGCTAATCACACACGCAATTATGAAGTATACATTTTTGGCGTTCAACCTGACCTGGAATGAATTTGCGAAATTGACTTACCTCTAATTATAACACAACGTAAATATAATTTGTGCTGTATTAGTGAATTACTCATGTTTCTTCTGAGAATTTCAAAACGCGAAACATGAAAAAATTCTATTAGGCGACTAGATACGAGTGTTAAGCAGGCGCTGGCCGACTCCTAACTCCTTTCTCCCGTTATCTTCAAGTAAGTGTTCAAGTAAGTCTATTATCAAAATTTTATATTTTTACGAAATTGTAGGCTTGTTTTCAAAAATATAGGCGATATTCGTGAGTTCAGTTTCCTCTTACGAAACAATTGTATTTCGCATAGTTTTCTCATGACGGTGCGTCAAAGTAAAAAAATTGAATGTTACGCGCCATGCAAGTAGTGAAAAACATTTGCCTTACTTAAACGAAATAATTCATAGCGAAATAGCATGTCATGGGCTACGTAACGTTGAATTTGAAAATTGTCCCTGTACTTTTGCGTTTATTTAAGATTCAAAATATTACATTGTGGGTTTATAAATGTTAGGTTACGTGGTTACGTAGCAGATGACACGTTGTTTCACCGTGAATTATTTAATTTGAGTAAATCAGTTTGTTTTCACCATTTTCACGGGAACGTGACATACACATTTTAACTTCGACGCACCATAATGTGAGGACTATGCTAGCTAAAATAGTTTCGTAAAAGGAAACTGTACTGACGAGTAGGCCTACAGTCTATAAAACTAACATTATTTCATGAACATATACATGTATGGTTTGATACCACTATAAATACCTTCTTAGGTTTTGTTTTGTTCACTATAAAAATTTCCGTGAATTTACGGCAAATTATACGGAGATATACTGTTTAATTAACGGATATTTCTAGGAAATTTTTTTCCAACACTTCTCCGTAAAACAACGAAAATTATCTTTAACAGCGCACCTAATGTTTGTGAGAGTTTTTAGCAACTGTTGTTTAGTACTCCTTAATGACATACTAACAAATCCCTCTGGTATTCGGTACCACTTGAAACACTCTCATTTACACTGTTATAAATTTTAACGGAAATGTGTAGTTAATAAACGGAAATAGTGTCCGTAAAAATAAAATACGGAAATGTCTATAGTAAATATACGCTACGGAATTATGTGTACTATATCCATAAGTCTGCGGACACTTGCACGGAAAAAAATCGTAAATTTATGGGTTAGAGAGCTGTAAATATTACAGATATACTTTAATAACATCACCGATAAATCTTTAACCTGTATAAATGCAATTGTAGCATTATAGACGTGTAAGTATGGCTCAGTTCCGTGTGATGAAACAGTTTTTCGGAAACTTATGTTGAATTAGGAAATAGGTTTCCGTGAATTCAAGGAGGTATCCAAAGAAGTTTTTACCAAGAAATTCCGTAAATCGACGGAGAAAATTTTTCACAGTGTTATATCGCGCGTAATGCGACCAAACATATAACATAAATAAATAAAATTATTATGAAGAGCAAAGAAGTTTGAGAACAATCTGTGGCGCGGCCAGGTGTTGCAATACAATGGCGTATGTACGAACAACGATACGGCTACTGTTTACAGCAGCGCACGAGCGTGACCTAGAATTGAGAGGAAACAACGGGAACAATGCTGCAACTTTCTTTTGTATCTTTTGCCGCGAGAGACCGGGCTCTGCGCGTTGCACCGGAACTCGGTGACGGCACGCGCTAGACACATTCTCGCGACCAAGTGCATGCAGTTCTCGACTGTACGAAACACTCGACACTCTTCAAATAGAACGCTACTTAATTTTTAACACATAAATTGAGACCCGGAAATTTCGCGCATTTATTTGAGAAAACGTTAGATATCAAACAAATGTAGGGTACGCAATAATTACCTTCGCAATTGAATCGCTATTAATAAAATTCTTCCTTGGGGGTTGTACACCAATAGCAAACCTGCATGAAAACACTCACTGACTGCCGCACTACCTTGTCACATGTACAACTGTCCACTCACTGGAGCAGCAGTCTTGTACAAGTAGCTTAGGATATAGTGTACATAGGACTGCGGAATCCTGCCGGCTGGTCCTTGAACCCACGAAAATTCAGGGTCTCTATACATAAATTACTTTGAGTTCTACCTAACATTCTTTCAGCAATTAATTTTACATTGGATTCAGTGTTAAAGATGTTCGGTACCTTTCAGCTCATTATTTTATATTTTTGTTGAATTCTAGCCAAAAATTAAACAACAAACGGTGTCTAATTTCCACAGAATAAAAGTTATTTTGGTTGCAAATTTTTACTACAAGCCGATGACGTCACGATTATTGGCATTAATGTTTAGCAATTATTAGTAGAGGCAAGATTATTTCGCGTATTGATTGTAGGTCAGGTTGAATGCCAATAATTTATACTCCACTACTTTTTCTGTGATTAGACGACAACTGTTTTAACACATCTTTGACGACTGCAAGCCAGTGATAAATAAGAAAACAAGTCGTGGGGATATCACGGGCTACTGTTTGAAGTCAATGGATATTTGACTTTGGCCAGTGTGTGTATAGGACTGAGAAGTTTACGCTGTTGCCAGATTAATACGCGAAATACTCGTGCCTCTAATTATTAGTAATACCAAACTACTTGTTGACTTAAAGTACAGATCCTATGAAAGAACAGTCTATTCTTTGAATAGAGTTGGTTGTTATGGGCACCTAATTTTCGCGGAAATATTTATGCTCGACCTTTCTTCAGTCTCTTAAAAGCACACTTGCAGTTCTGCTTCGTGGTCAATTTGGATGTATTTTTACTATCAGCTTCTTAGCGCCCTACCCTCTAGTTACAGACGTGTGGTGTCGTGGTAACCTTCCACTGAGTGACCCAAAAGTCAAATAAGTGATGCCTCTACACAACGTCACGCTGCAAATAACCACGAAGTAGAACTGCTGACATGCGCGTAAGATACTAAAACAAAGTGGTGCATTAATTTTTCGTGGAAACTACTAGCCCATATCCACGGTCATTGTGTAGACTTGACTATAATTTCGGTTGTGCCAATCATGATTTGGTTATTGTGGTACCACACGTCTGTGGTTTTCTGATAGAGCCAAAATTTTGTTGCAAAATGATAATTGCACCCTTTTTAGTTCAGTGTCTTACGTGCACCTCGGCAGCTCTGCTTCGTGGTGGGTCGCGGTGGCCAAATGGTCAGACCATCCACCTCCCCTCAAGGCGATCCGGGTTCGATTCCCGGAGGGTTCGGTCCCCGGATTTTCGCATGTAGGAATCGTGCCGGACGATGCCGCTGGTCGGAGGGTTTTCTCGAAGATCTCTCGTTTCCCCTGTCCTTTCATTCCGGTACTGTTTCATACTCACCTCATGTCATCCCTCACCAGTGCTTAAGACCTCGATGTTGAGCGCTGACCAAAATTTTTCACTCACTCACTTCATGGTTATTGCCAGTGTCTTTATTGAGACTGGTCTCTCGTTTGATTACATCAATGAGAGTAAGATAATTGTGGCACCGTACGTCTGTGATTTTCCAGTAGAAACCCAAGATAAGTATAAGTTAAAACATCCTCTCACTGGCCAAGAAGCAGAGCTGCAGATGTGCACATAAGACAGTGAAACCAATTGATGTAGAAATCTTTTCACCATAAAATCGTGGCTCAACTTATAGATCCCCATGCATCTGCGAGATATAAACATCTAATCGCTGACCATAAAGCAGAAGTACAAATATGCACACAAGGCATTGAAACAAGCTGGTTCAAAAATCTTTTCCCAGAAATCAGATGTCCCCACTGATCATTTCTTCAGCAGAAAGTTTCAGCAATATTTTCATTTTTAATACAGTAATCAAAGATGTAGCCAGTAAGTTAAGTTCGTCGTTAGAGTGATTATTTCTTCTTTGAGGACACAACGGAAAGGACTTGATGTGAACTTCAGCAGTTTATGTAGTTACTGATTCTGCTCAGGTTGGTAAAATACGTCGAAGTTTAACGGTTTACAAAACAAATGGGAATTTCGCCAGTCCTTACCAATGACGGAACTATTTGTAATTTTTTTTGTCTCTATTCCTGATGTTTTGATGTTATGCACTTTCTAACGCGAATTCAAACTAATAATTTTGCAACTGCAAATGACTACCAAGTTGTTCGTTATTGCCTTGCCTACAGAAATTAAATGTCACTAAATTATAAATTAGTATATTTAAAAAAAAACATTAGATTTGATAGCAGTGGTCTTACTGTCTTGCTTTATTGATTCGTGAATTATTATTTGACATACACAAAATGGTTCAAATGAGTGTGAACGAGTACACTGTTTGTAGACGATGATTCTCCCCACCCCTCGAAATTGGGCAGAAATCGTATTTATTATTTAGTGAATAAATTTCAACATAGGGTATACTTTAAAAATATTCAGTTAACTTTATAGTTGATCATAGATTGTTAGTCATGAGCTGAAGTCTTCCCTGACGAATATACAGCAGGTTATGAATAAAGGAGCAAAGTGTTACCTTGTCTGCGTTGGATTTAATTACTCAGTGCGACATCAGGCATGTACAAACTGCCAGAGTGCACACAGGGTTGTGGAATCTGTTTAAACTGCTGAGGATATAGCGTACAAAGGACGATAGATTCTGTACAATCTGCTGACGTAAGAGTGTAACATAGTACGGTGGATTCTGTACAAACTGCTGAGGATACAGTGCACATAGGACGGAGGATTCTGCTTGTCGTTTAGATCGCACTAAATTACACTGCCACTAAAATGGTTAGTTTCAGCATGTTCTTCAGGACGCTGTAGCGTCTGTATGAGATTATGAATGGAAGTTACATTCGCGTCACAATGTAGATGTTTCTGTCGGTATAGCAGAGAGATGCAATCTCAGTCGGACAATCACCCGGGGAAATAGCTCCACACTCGGGCGGCCTTTGATGCCAGACACAAGTTGTGCAGAAATGGGCGCGGAACGTCGAAGCTTTATAGGGTCGTCGGTTTTTCCGCGAGAAATAAAACACGTCTAACAACCAACCAGGGCCGCAAAAATTGCTTTGGAAACCGCAAACCACTCGTACGAAGCATTTGAGTTTGCTCATTTTGGCCCGGAATGATTCCATGCTTCGTGCAGAAACGTGAGTGGTGAACCCGGAAAATATCTTGCGGAAGAGTTATTTGAAAATTCCGGATGAATGAGCAGGAGGTCAGAACGCCGTATGTAGATGTATTTTTGTTTTGATTACCTGTTCTTTCTAGGTTATATTGAACGTCAACAACTTATACTACATCGTCACGTCTGTGATTATGCATTTGTTTTGACGACAGCAAGCGAACGGAAACAATTCATGGAATTATCACGTGTTAACCGCCTGTACGGTAGAGAAGCCAATGAATAGAGCCATGAACACTTCACGAAAAGAATTTCTCTCCAGTTTGTTTCAGTGTCTTATGTGCACGACTGCTGTTCTTCTTCGTTGTTATTGGCAGCGAATCTTTGAGTAAAGATGTCAACGTTTTTGAGTGTGCCAATCAGAACTAAAGTTACTACTATTTCAAACGTATGTGATAAGCGGATAGACCTCCTAGACACTGAAACATAAAATCATCCAATCATCGAACATAAGCAAAGATACAGGTATGCACGTAAGGAATTTAAAACAGAGTGGTACAAATATATTTTCATGAATATCACTTTTCTCTATCCATAGTCAGTGATTACATGTTTTAATTGTCACATGGCTCGAGGATATACCTGCAAATCACAGACATGTCGTGTTGTAGTAACCTTATTATTGGAACCCGGAACATTTCGCGGGTGCGCTGACTTTTAGCACAGAATATTTAGGTATACAGAAGTCAAATAGCCAGAAGAACGACGAACCAAGCCACACACGCCAGCAAAATGGCTTCCTTGGCCAGGAGCATGGTGAAACACCTCCTACCAATCAGCGTAAGGTAGGTGCTCTGGTAGCCGGCAACCAAGCCAATAGGAAACATGTAGTAACATACACGATCCAAACATACACGGGGCTGGTATCAACAACCTCTAGTAGCCAATAAGCAGCGTAGTTCCCCCGTATCAAATGAGCCGCCTCGTAATTTCGCGTCTGTGCTATTATTTAGTCTGTGCTTCTAGGTAGTCTTCATGTGTGGTCAATAAACATCAGCTGTTCATTGGTTGCCCGCTGACACAGTGATACCACATAATTGTGTTTAAATTATTTGATTCTTTATTATTGGCTTGGCATTTCCAAGAAGGTGTCAGTTAGTCTAGAGGTTACAGTAGCTTGAATTATAGCTTGCGTCCAAAAGAAAACCCCAATTTCTGTTATTGACACAATCAAATTAGAAACGTCTAAGACACCATGAAAATAACCGTGACGCAGAGCTACATATGTGCATGTAAGACACTGAAACAAACTGGGGCAAAATTCTTTTCGCGGTAGGTTCTTGGCCGTAGAAATAATTCGCTGGGCTGTCACACGGTGCCCATCTGTATGGTTAGAAGCCAATGCATAGAGACCCGTGTTTTTGGTGAAAAGATATCTACATCAGATTGTTTCAGTGCCTTATGTGCACATCTGCAGCTCTACTTCATGGTCAGTGATTTGATGTTTTTAACTCTCATGTGTCTGAACTAGGGACACCTGATTTTCCATAGCCATCTTAATTAGAAGGCCGTGGCCTTAGATCTGGCAACCCTGCCAGGAAGGGTCGTTTTAGCACTTATTTTGTCTCGTCAACGGCAGTGGCTTCCCCTGATTCGCCGGTATGTAAGACACAATAACGAATCATGTTTAGCCATTGACTTTGGAGAGCTATAATAAGTGTTAAACTTGTCCTTGTGTGCAGGGTTGCCAGGTCTAAGGCCGCGGCCTTCTACTAAATATGGCTATAGTTTCCACGAAAAGAATTTTGCCCCAATTTGTTTCAGTACCTTACATGCACATCTGCAATTCTGCTTCATGGTCAGTGATTGGATATTTTAATTCTCACGAGCCTTGGGATTCAATCGGCAAATCATTGACATGTGGTGTTGAAGGAGCGTTATTCTAATTGACTCAGTCAAGTGATAGAGATATATACGCTGCCAATAACCATGAAGCAAAACGGCAGATGTGCGCGTAAGTTGCTGAAACATACTGGGGCAAAATTCTTCTCGCGAAATACAGTGGTCCCATTTGTGAACGTTTTACTGAAAATCACAGAGGTGTGGTAACGTAGTAACCTTTTTCTGATTGGCACAGTCAAATGAGAAACGTATTTTCACTCTGCATATATCAATGAAGCATAACTATAGGCGGTTCCATTTGAAGTGAACGCCTCCCAAGACCTATAATAATCAATAAAATGTATCTATTGGGGCTAAAGAAGAAAAGTTTTGAGAGTAGTGAATGATTTACACTAGTTTTTATCGACGTGCAAGTTTTCGTATTTAAAATAGTAAATAACTGTAAGCAATGCTCAGTTTATTCTGAACAGAATGTATAGATGTGCACGTAAGTGATTGAAACAAGATGGTGCAGAAATCATTTCGCGAAAATTGTTGATCTTTTAAGTGAAGTCCTCGTCTGGCGCATGGACGGCGTTGCAGTGTGTCAAATGTATTCTTTTTCACGCGAAACCACTTTACTTATTCATATTGTGTTTGTCTACGAAAAGAGAATGCGCATTCGAAACTATGCTTCTATGTTTTCAAAAACTCAGCACGGTTGTTAGAAGCGTGATTTTTGCGCCTCTCAAAATGGCTAAAAACGGTTATTTTTAGACTGTTGTAACTCCAAAAATATAACCTAAATTCGTAAAGTGCAAAGCGAGATGCATGCGTTGGTCTCTACTTCATACTAGTCAAAAATAGAGTTGCGTGTTGGCCGGGCAGCAGGCACATTACATCATGCTGGGTGGTCAGCCCTGTGAGTCAACCAGTGATGTCATGGGTTTTCGCAGCTATGTCGCATCTCCCGAGAGACGTCACTGGGTTTCCCCGATGACGCCAGTGCGAATACGTGACTATCAACAGTCACGAGTGAGGTAGTGTCTACTTTTAGACCACAGGTCACCATGTTTTCATCAGCCATTGACATCATTGAGGGGGCTATAAAAGCATCGGAACTGCCCAACATGAGTCAGTCTAGTATTGCAGAGTCTTGTACGGAGTCGGGAGGTGAGAATCTTGTGGAGTCTTAGTAGTGAGTCGTGAAGATAAAGTGAGACCGAGAGTGGTGTGAGGCAGCGCCCTTCGGGGCGGCGTTGCCACCGGGACGACGATGGACGTCGTGAGAAGTGACGGGCCGAGAGAAGACGCTGACAGGAGCGCAGAATTGAGGACCCAGCGCCTTGGGGGCGGTAACACGATGGCGTCGAGGCTGATGTAACAACGGTGGAGCTGACGAGGTGTGGTGTCTTGAGGGTGCCAACGCGGCGGTAGTCGTGGTCGAGTCTGAGTAACATCAGTGCCCTGCAGAAGGGACGGACAACACTAAAGTGTTGTGTGTCGGCACGACTGAGCTGACGAGGTATGGCGTCTCGAGGATGGCAACACGACAGCTGTTGTTGGTGTCCGGGCTGTGTGAAGCCAAAAGAACATTTCTGTGGATGCATGGTTGTGAAGCCTCTTTCAGAAAATTAAAAGAAGTTTTAATGTCCCCTCCAGTTTTGGGATTCCCCGATAATGAAGGCGAGTTCATATTGGACACAGACACGAGAGATGTAGGCGTCGGTGCTGTGCTATCACAGGTTCAAGATTGAGTAGAGAAGTCGCTAGAATATTTCAGCAAAGTGCTGCAGAAACCAGAGAGGAACTATTGTGTCACTCGCAGGGCACTATTGGGAATGGTGAAGTCCATATCACATTTCCACCATTATTTATATGGCAGACACTTTACTTTGCGAACAGATCATGCTGCTCTATGCTGGCTACTGAACTTTAAGAATCCCGAAGGACAAATAGCTCGATGGATACAACACCTTCAAGAATACAACTTTGATATACAACACCGTGCTTGTCGTTCCCATAATAATGAAGATGCATTATCCCGCAGGCATTGTGATGCCAATTGTCGCCATTGCGAACGGCAAGAAGAGAAAAGCAGAGGAGTGCGGTATGTTAGAACAGCAAGGCTTCAGGCATCAACAGCCGATAGTAAGTTCTCCTGGACTGACAACAAGATAACAGAAGAATAACAAAGTGACCCAGACTTGTGCCCAATACTGGATTGGAAAGAGCAGGACCACCGGCCAGAATGGCAGGATCTATCTGAGAAGAGTGCTACAACTAAGGCATATTGGGCACAGTGGAATTCACTTGTTCTGAAGAATGGTGTCCTCTACCGGAATTGGGAGAGTGCAGATGGCAGACATGAACACCTACAGTTGGTCCT
>PNEQ01127629.1:6123-17558 GCA_003012365.1 Medauroidea extradentata | reverse complement strand
AAAGCAAAGTAATTTTGTTTAGGCAACAAAACAAAAGCAAAGTAATTTTGTTTAGGCAACAAAACAAAAGCAAAGTAATTTTGTTTAGGCAACAAAACAAAAGCAAAGTAATTTTGTTTAGGCAACAAAACAAAAGCAAAGTAATTTTGTTTAGGCAACAAAACAAAAGCAAAGTAATTTTGTTTAGGCAACAAAACAATAGCAAAGTAATTTTGTTTAGGCAAAAAAACAAAAGCAAAGTAACTTTGTTTAGGCAACAAAATAAAAGCAAAGTAATTTTATTTAGGCAACAAAACAAAAGCAAAGTAATTTTGTTTAGGCAACAAAACAATAGCAAAGTAATTTTGTTTAGGCAAAAAAACAAAAGCAAAGTAACTTTGTTTAGGCAACAAAATAAAAGCACAGTATTTTTGTTTAGTCAACAAAAATTTTTTTCACTATATATTAACAAATTATTTGGTTGCAGCAAGCAAATTTTCACGCCAACTAAAACTTTCAGTGCAACATTCTGTCTTATGAACATACATTATCATTAGAGATGATGATATATCGCGAAAATTTTTGTACTAACATACCCTTGAAAACACTGTAGTTTCATTTGACATGTATGGTTGGATGATTTACGTCTGACACAAGGTAGCTGTCTGCAGACCAATAGCAGGCATCAAATATTACATAAGCGGGATTCTTATTGGCTCAGTCAAATAGGGAAAAAGCTGTACGTACGAGCGAAAGCCAGTGATCTTCTAGTAAGCTAAACATACGTTGAAACGCAGCAAATAGTCAAATTTTCCCGCGATAAACCATCATCTCTATATCATGCTGGGGCCCGGCGGCCGAGTGGTTAGATCACTCGCCTCCCACCAAGGCGATATAGGTTCGGTTCCCGGATTTCCACATGTGGGAATTATGCCGGACGATTTCGCGGACCAGCGAGTTTTCTCGAGGATCTTCCGTTTCCCACGCCTCCCTCATTCCGGCGCTTCTTCACCTTCCATGCCATCCTTAGGGGTACGCAGATGCCTACTGGCACCAAGTAATAAATAGAGACCTGAAAAATTCGTGATTTCTTTTATGCGCAAGCTAGAATTCCAGCGACTATAGGTCTGTATCACGTTCA
Source organism: Medauroidea extradentata (assembly GCA_003012365.1). Taxonomy (NCBI): domain Eukaryota; kingdom Metazoa; phylum Arthropoda; class Insecta; order Phasmatodea; family Phasmatidae; genus Medauroidea; species Medauroidea extradentata. The sequence continues at coordinate 16,438 of PNEQ01127629.1, read as the reverse complement.
CAATTGGCCGTTGACATACTCGACACTTAACTGGAAGTAACTGAGCCAATAAAATTGTAACTGAATACAGGCCCAGTTCAGCGAGCAGCTAATAAACAACTGCTGTCTGCACGATTACACGATTTTTGGAGGCTAGCCTACATAGGTCTGTGAACCCGCGAATTTTTCCGGCCTATAGTAATAAATCTGCACTCAGGGTACAATACCCTGTCCCTCAGAAATCCTCCTTACAAGATATTTTATTATTATACATCGTGCATGCACAGACAACTATATTCTGTCTTGTTACTTACTTTTGACACGTGGGATACGATCGTGCGAAAACCTCAGTTACAATAGAAATCAACTTTGAAGTAATCAAACACACAAAATAATTCGAAACATTTGCTTAGAGAATTTGTCATGCTGCAATAATAATATACAGCTCTGCCATATTTTAAATAAAATGTGAATAAAATATATTTCCGTCATTACACTATTGGTTTAAAAAACAATATATCACTGGGGGACTCAATCTTCGTGAGTTTTGTAACGTTCAATGGTTAATGGTACAGCGATTATCATTGATCTCGTTTAGCACCACATTTATAAAATGCAGTGGTAGCAAAAAAATAAAGCTTTGAATTTGTGTCAAGCAATGATCCAGATTGTCCACATCACACGTGTCGTCATTTTAAAGTAAATAAAAAATCTATTTCACGCAGTATTTCATCAAAATCATTTTTTAGTTTTACATTACACTCTTTTGTATAAATAAACATTTTAGAAAACATACTCTGGTTTTCTTTACGGTTTATCTCTTGATATGGCCAAATTTTTGGCAATCTCATTTTACCCGTCTTAAATAAGTATGAATTGAGCAAATTCCTTTGTTTTTGCATTTTTTTTTTATCTGTGACCGTCCCTAAACACGTGTAGGTTACATTTTTGAGTTCATAAAAAAACATTCTATGGGCAGGAAATTTTTTGCGAATTCAACGACCCGCGTGAAAGAATCCTGTGTTCTATGCATGCAAGTGGCAGCTAGTGGACCAATGATCGGGGCTTGAGTGTGCATAGGATAGATTATACTAACCTGCAGGTCATTGAATAAGCGAAATTTTACTGTCCCTGTGCGTTACTTTAGAACTTACATCGTATTTGTTAGGAAACTGTGCCGACAATGATTTCTTGCGTGGGATTGTGTCAAATTTAGGTGTATACTTTATTTTATTCGTTTCAAACATTTATCTCATAAAGCGATAATTTTGTGAACACAACACATCAGTATATAATTTACACATGCGAGCATATTAAAATTAGACAGAAAAAACTGCTAAAAAAAATTTTAAACTTAATATCGCAACAAGATCCTCCTGTAACATACACTTATATAGACTGTTTATTACAGTATAGAAAGTGCTTTTAAAATCCTAGCTATCAATATCTTCCCGTCACTCGTTCGTATAAACAGAGCAATGCAGGTAATAAAGCGAGAGTATATTTCACAGAACGCAAAAGTTAATGTCTGAGAGGTTTATAAATTACTGCTACCATTATTAATATTGTTATTCCAGACAATGGCAATCTAAAGTGTTCTCTTTACTGTAAACAGTATGAAGGGTAGTGCGCTGCTAGGGCCGTACGCCCCTCAAATCATTATATAATTCTTGATTATCCCCCCTTCAAACAAAACAGTTGAAGATTCAATATAAAACTGGGGGGGGGGGGGGGAATTGTAATATCCCTACCAGCGGTACATTCGAAGTTATGACTAGTTCCCATTTTGCGGCATGAGATCGAAATTTTTCCGGGGAAGGACCCACGGCAAGGACGGACCACCCGACTTCAAGAGATGTTCGGCGTATCAGCCACTGGACATATCGCAACACCCTCCCCTCCCCCGCACACATATAATTAATTTCCGCTCAAACCCCTGGCCGGCAGCGAGGTTGCATGCCACGATGACAGTGGCGTGAGAATAGTAGAAGTAATCAGGCGAACCTGACTCACCTATGTCGGCGATGACAGGCATAAGTAGAAGTAATAAGGACGACCTATGTTCTAAGGTGAGGGGAGTAAGTAGACGTAACAGAGGAGGCTGGACTCACCCATGTCGGCGGTAGTGGTAGAACCCGTGCTGGAGTGACCGGGCCGGCCGTTGAGCCGCATCCTGGCGGGAGTATCGCCTCCACGGGCGGCTACCTGTGCCTCCGCTGACGTCACCTCCTAGCACCACTGCACATTCTCCTGTCCACCTGCGAACAAAGGACACGACGTCACGACTGATGACAAGACACACACCCACCTCCCTGCAGTGGTGTCATTTGATCCTTTGGCAGACCTTAATAACCAAGAAATATTTTGTTATTTATTTTGTACTAAATTTACCAAAATATTTCCGCGCAGGGTTTTTTACCTCGCATTTGCAATGACATGATTAAATTGCATGTTTGCTGTTTTGTCTATCAATTATAATACGTCTAACTATATATATATATATATATATATATATATATATATATATACACACACACACACACACACACACCTACACACACACACACACACACACACACTCTATAGCCGGCCAACTGCGGCGTTGCCCACGTGAAATTATGTAATGTAAACAGTAACTCTGGATAAAATATGTGATGAAGGCATTAACAGTTAGCGTACTCAATAACAGTGAACTATAATTAACTGTCTTAGCTCAGTGTAAAGAGCGCGCGCATTATGCTCGTATGATGTCATAGTAATTCTCACCGTAAGGTCTTGCACGGGATACGAACCCTTAACCCCACCCCTCCCACACCCCAAACTTTATACAATACCTGAGTGAATGTTAAAGGCTGGCCGTGATAATTCTTTCGTATGTAGTGGCAGCCTCCTTGCTCTGTGGTAGTGGCTACAGTCCAAAGAGGTTTTATTTATGAGTAGGTTGGCAAAAAGAAACGACTGTTGAATTATTTCTCCGTGATCATTCTTTTTTTTTTTTTCGGCAGCCTGTAACATTTTACTGCTTTCCACCTACTTAATTTTCGAATTCCATAAAAACCTTAATTTGATTGGTAGATATTTACATAAGCTTCAGTCTTATAAAAAATCATCTCGATATCTCAACGGGTATAAGCGGTACAGATAATTATTTGAAATCACATTTTTATTTTTTTAACAGCTTTCAGGAACGAATTTCGAAAAATCCTGAAATTACTTTTTTTTTTTTATATTTACGTAAGATTTATTTTAAAGCCAAAACCATTTCGGTATTTCCACTGGTTAAGGAGATACGCGAATTTAATTTAAAAACACGTTTTATTTTTTTAAGAGCTTTCAAGGACGAATTTCGAAAAAATTGTAAAAATACTTTCTAGATATTTACTTAAGCATCATTAAAAAAAATCACCTCACTATCTGAAACAGTTTAGGAGAAATCACGGATTAATGAAAAACATATTTTACGGCTTTTTACCCCCTTTATTTTCGAATTTCGCAAAATAGAAAAATTCGCCAATATGCATTTCTTTGGGCAATATTAGGAAGTTAAAAATATTATGATAACTTTTCCGGTTAATGAGATATTAGGGATTCTTTGAAAACACATTTCACGCCTTTTCAACCCCTTACTTATCGAATTTCGAAAAATCCGTTCTTAGTGGGTGCCTACGGGGCAAGTGGAAGCTTCCCTCAAAATTTCATGGTTCTATGTCCAGCGATTTGGGCTGTGCGTTGATGAGTGAGTGAGTGAGTGAGTCAGGACAATTCATTTTATATATTAAGATTTATTTAGAGAAGTACTTAGCAATAATTTTTTTTTTTACAGAAAGTCAGTGACACCTAGGCCTACGAATGAAAATTACGTAAAAATTACATTTTCTTCAACAACTGTGAAACATTTACTTTTGCAACTGTACAGAGTCATTAAGCAGCTTTTGGTATTCTATTTCACATGCTAACTGCATCATTTTCGTAAATTAACAACATTTTATAATTTCGTTGACCAGAAAACAGTAATATATTGATTTTATTTACATACCCTTATGCAAAAACTGTCATCTTATTTTTCACGTGAGAGTAAAGTTAAAACAAATGTATCCTATTTGCACAGTAACCGAAAGAAATACTGAATAGAATTATTTGGTTACGATCGCTGTAACGGGATTAAACAAAAAGTTTATAGTTACAAAATAAAATTTTGAACTCTTTCCATCAATCTAAATTAACCACACGCATGCAAATTGAGCAATAACTATCAATATGCATTACTTAAATATGCATCAGAAGGGATAATCTCGAACATATGTGCTGGGGCCACGGTGGCCAATTGGTCAGGCCATTCGCCTCCCTCCAAGGTGATCCGGGTTCGATTCCCGGCGGAGTTGGTCCCCGGATTTTCGCATGTGGGAATAGTACCCTTGGTCGAAGGGTTTTCTAGAGGATCTCCCGTTTCTCGCACCCTTCCCCCCGGCGCCGCGCCATACTCACCTCATTTCACTCCTAACCAGTGCTGAAGACATAGATATTAAGCGCTGATCAAAATCTCTCACTCATATAATGATTCCAAATAGTAATTAGAGAGTTTTAATTTTTGGAACAGTTTTATTTTTCGCATACTGTAATTATTACTTTCTTAATGCTTCACTTAAGCGTATATTTATGTATTGCATACATATGCAGTAAAACAATATTCAAAGTAAGTTCCAACTGGCTGTACTTAAACAGTAACATCATTTGTGTAGATACTGAAATGTTTTAACATATTGCCTATATAAGTAACGGTACAGACAATTTGCATTTAGAGGGGGCGGCGGTTTAAGGTGGAAGGACAAAATTTCGAACAAATTTTAATTTCTATAATTGTTTAAGGTCACTATATGAATTTAAAGTCATTCATATACCGTAAACCTACTTTGACCTTGTGGGGTAACTTTGTTCTACCCAAAATTTTGGTCTTTAAATGTCGTTTTAGTAAGAAATGTTTTAAAGGTTAACTATGTGTATCAAATGAATTATTTCAAAAACTAGGTTTCAATTATCTACTCATTTACCACAAGACCACAAAACTAACATTTTCAATGGTCAAAGTAAACCCGAAAACGGACAAAGTAACCACAGTTTAGGGTACATAAAGTTTGAGTTGCAATCAGTTCAATTAAACTTCTCAAAACCACTAGAAAATAATTTCTGTGTTTAGAAGAAATGCTCAATTTATTGAAGCAAGCGTATGTATTACGATAATATCGATAAATTAGCAATGTTTGTGCAGGCTTCTCATTTAAAAAGAAAAATATCACGTGTAATATTCTAAGACTATCCTTATCATCGAGTTCGGGTACGTGTAGGAGGCAGTTTTACTAAAAATGCCTTTCATGACAAAACGTAGGTAACATGACTCCCTTGGCTCATAAAAGAAATTAATTCGTGCATATGTATGACAGCCCGGAAGTAATGTTAAAACTGACGGAAACATGCAAGGACTTTTTTTTCAGGTCTATACAGTGTGAAATGTAAAACTATTCTGATAATGTGTACCTTTGCCAGATTATGCTAATATTGTAATGATACTCTACTGTACTAATGTTACTGAATTTTACTTGAGGTATTTGATAGCTACTTGAAATTTTAATGTTAAGAAAATATAGTTAAATTATAAATTTTAATTGGTTTAACGTAATATGAGTAAAAAATAGCAATAAATTCAAAAATGCAACGCTGATGTCAACGAGTCTAGTGTGAACTCTGGGTGAAATACCTCGTTGCTATAAACAGTCTAAACTGTGTGTTTAGTTTGGCAGGCGGTGAGAAATGGATGTATCTTTTGAATAGCTTCAAACTAGGACAAGGATAATAAAAATTGTTTTGGAAGAGACCTGAATTGACTTCATTTTCAAAAACTGCGAGCCCCAGCTAGAACTTCCGACGTGGGATATGTCCTTAACGAAGGGTCCTGGTATTATTCGAGAAAACTGTAAGGAACGTACGCCATAAACTAAAGGCTGCGGAATTTACGTCAGAAGTCACCATCACCAGAGAGCATTTAATAATGTGGATATATATAATTATTGTACACTTTTAAATCAGTGCTTTGGTGTCAGTTTTATTGTATCAAATGTTTATTAACCAAACCTTGAGATAACTGCTCTGAGTTAAACACCTATTTCAGTAATTTATAAAATGTTGTCCGAACCAAGAAAATGCTCCCTTTTCCCCGGCGCTGGTGATTGTGGACTAACTATGCATGTTAGTGAGTCAAATGCTGTTTTAGGTTATGTTTCATCTCATAATATCATTTCAAATTGTATGTTAGTAAAGTCGTTAAATATCTCAGCCAAGGAAAATAATCCAGTATTAAATGGTTCTGTGGCGTCTTTCATTTAAGATGTTTAACTACTCAAGCACCAACGTTTCAATAAAACTATATTTTACAAATGTGAGTAAAACAACACACACACACTGATAAATCTGTTCACATCTACTCATTAGTTGGGCTTAGCAAAACCAAGCTTAGTATCATGAAAGTTGTGTAATGCTCTATCCCCTTTAGGTTTGCGGGAAGTGCATGTAACAACAGTTGCGAAATACTTTTACTTAGCAGTTGCACCACACCTTATGGAAATAGTTATTGTATGTAATCACAGTTACGTATTTCACTATCCTGAGGAAGACGGTCGCATTATTGTAATACACACACCTTCACGACTGAAGGTGGCTACGGAAGACTTCTACAGGCGACAAGTATGGAGACTGTGGTGGCCGAGAACGGGCAACAACAGCACGAATGCAGTCGTGGAAAAATCCGTGCTGTGTGTTGGTGCAAATATAATTTGGAAAAAAAAAAAAAAACCAAATATAATTTGAAAAAAAAAAAAAAAAACTTGTTTGAGTAGTGTCTTACAGAGAAAGCACACGAGGCCTCATAATAAACAAGAACGAACAGATCTGGCGTCAATACTCCCGCAGTTTCTGCTAAGGCAGGTCCAAGATAATCGAAGACAGCTACTCGCATTAGGGCCTTATAAACCGCATGGTTGCGTCATTACTCCTAGAGACATACTCTGCTCGTCCGAGTCCTAGAGGTGCGGGAGCGCTAAGGAAGATCCAGGCACACGCATCAATAGCCTTTACGCACAATCACTGAACACTCGCCAAAAACTCGCCTCTACGGGGCATTCAGCAGTGACATAAATTTCTGGGGTAAAACTGAATATTAAGGTGTGCTGTACGTTTAAGTTCTTTTAATTTTAAGGGGAACCGGAAATAAACCATTTTCTTTATTTTCGGCAGCAAGATAAGGTAAGTGGGCTTCACGTCTCGTCGACAGCAAGGTCATTAAAGACAGTGACACACAACTTGGAACAATGACAGGAGCTGGGAGAGGAGTCGACCATGGCCTTTGTTAAGGCTCGGCTTCAGTCGCCATATTGAAGTTTATTATTATTCGCTTTTTTTGGAATCCTGAGGAGAAAAATGTTAAATCGGCGACAATACCGCAAATTCTATTTACCTTAAGTTACAATACAAGCATGGCAATAGAGCTAGTAATGTATAGTCAGGTCGTAATTTGTCGGGCAAATTATTAACATAAAAACATTTGCCGCACACATTGCGGCGTAATTATATGTTAACAGGTAAATCCCAAGATCTGTGCTGTATCGAAACGTAAATAGAATTTGAGGTATAATCGCATATTTAACACATTTTTCTTCTTAGAATTAAAAAAAAAAAAAAAACGAAAAATTATAAAATGCAATATGGCGACTGACATCGAGCCTTATGAAACCATCCCTGCATTCGCCTGGAGCGATTTCGGGAAACAATCTCGGCGGTCAGAAAATGAGCATTAAATTCAAGTGGGACCTGAAATGGGTGCCCATGCACCTCGAATGCTACTGCTAAGCAGACGTCACTTGCACACGTTGCGCAGTTATTGAAGTTGCCGAAGTTGTGAACACGACTCGGCGGTCCGCGTTGGCGCCTCATACGAGGGCAACGCTACACTTGTATCTTGCAATCACCAACTTCCATCTATGCGAGATGCGCGTTGATATGTCGGCCTTTCATGCTGTGCATGAACATGAACCCAATAACGTTTTTGCGTTATTAGTAATTGTCGTTTACAGTATGGCATTTTGCTTGAAAATAAGCGACCAGCCTTATTTATTATTTTCAAGCAAACATCCATGAATAAAAAAAGTTCTTAGCTAATAACGTAAAAAGGTGTAAAAGGCAGTTATGTTGGATCAGCAATGGCAAAAATATCAACAAATCCTATAAAAAGCTAATATACAATATTACAAGATATCGCCTTTACACATTGTTAGATAGTAACTGTGTTTTTTATTCTCCAATTACTGGATGATATCGTTCAAAAAACTTTGAGGCCACCACAAAATATTTTGACTAGAGACTTCATTGACCAAAAATCGTTCATGCTGAACAAAAAATAAATATCTCGCTGCCCCCAGGGAAGCTTTGCAGTGACTACAAAAATATTGTAACCACTACACAAAACCACTGGCGAGGGTAATGTTGAGAAAACATTTTTGGCCACCACAAAGTCTTATTTCTCATCTTCCATTACATTGTCATCGTAAAAAAAAACATTTCGTACAGACACTGTTACAATTACCCAATGGAATGTTTCGTTAGAATGTACGTTACTTCCTAGGTTCACCGTCAGGTGGGCAACGTGACGGAAGGTAATCGTACTGCATGAGATGTAAAGAATTGAGCTCTACCATGGTAATTTAACGTTTCCGGACATATGTTCATATCACATATTTTCTTTCTTTGTGTGTGTGTGTGGAATGTTTCCTGAAAGTTTGGCCTGTACAGTCATCTGACAACAGTCGAGGGACAGACACTAAGCAATACTGAGGTTTCTTTGGTAGTTTGCGACCTGATGGACGAGTGTCCAATATCAAATTACTTGTCACCGAGTCTTCTACACAAATGAGTACACAAGTAAACACCCATCTATTAACACATCATAGATTTTTTTACTAACGCAAGTCGCCGTACAGTCGCCGACGATCATGTAATGTAAGTGGGCTTCACGTTTCGTCGGCAGCAAGGTCATTAGAGAGGGTGACACAACTTGGTGCAATGACAGGAACTGGAAAAGGAGTCGGCCATGGCCTTTGTTAAGAAACCGTCGCGACATTCGCCTGGATCGATTTCGGAAAACCGCAGAAAACTGCAATCAGGATGGCCGGAGCCGGGGATCGAACCCGTGTACTTCCAGAATGCCGAATGCGACCTCACTCGATTGCCGGCGATCACGCAACGCCGAGCAGGAGGAAAGACAAAGGTTACGATCAAGTTTCTGCCTTGTGAGAAGACACAGTTCTGTCACGACACTGAAATAGTCGGTGTGGAGGCGAGCTTATCTCACTTTCTCTGCGGGGCTGCAGGCATTCTTTGTTATAAACTCAGGCCTCTGGCAGAAATTGATGTTGTTGGTGGTAATTGTTGGTGTGCGAAGCGTGGGTTGGTACAACACACGGTTGATTTCACATAGTTATAGGTTGCAGGTAGCTGAAGTAATTTATGTGATCATACATTTCGGACCCGAATTTCTGTGTTAAGTTATGCACTGATCACATAAGCGACCGGCTAAGACTCCTAGAGGCCAGGGGTGGCAGAACAGTCGACAGCAGACTTGAGGCCTTGATCCATAATTTCTACTGCTTTTACAAAAATTCTTATTTAAATCCTAAACAAGAGGACATATCCAAAAAATTGTTGCACAGTTTTGTCAAAACCCGTGTATATTATGTAAATAAATTTTTTAAATAAAAACTACACAATGATTATAGTTAATTATGCAATCAAAGAAATTTTCATCAACGAACTAATTAGCTAAATCTATATAAAGTTTTTTACCTAGAAAAAATTAAATCGTCGGCTTAGTGCAAAAACTGGGTAACTTAAATTTTCCAAGATTAAGTTATCTGCAGGTGCCTACGCTACCCTTATAATTGTTCCTTTTGATATGCATACATTTTAAAATGTGTTAATTAGGAGTATTGATGCAACACAAATATGCATTTAAAAAATAACTACTGTATTTGTATGACAAAAGCAATTTTCAGTGTTATAGTTGGATATCTCCAGTTATCTAGTTACCTAGTTGTAGCATTAAGAGGCCGTGTCAGTGTTTCAGGCGCATGTATGCAACCCGCATTAACCCCATATAAATCAAGGCTAATACTACTATCGCTCTAGCAATAAGAGTATTACACATATCAACATTATTTTCACGCATTATCAAAGACACAGTCGTTCTTATTTTCGCTGCTTTCTGCAAAATCAAGTTTAATCAACGGTTTCATTA
>PNEQ01127628.1:0-10313 GCA_003012365.1 Medauroidea extradentata | reverse complement strand
GGGGTTGCTTAGGGTATTGCGCCGCGAAAGTAGTTCCGCTGTTGCGCACCTTTTGTCCCTAATTATTATATTTGTGTGGATAAAGAATTTTCTTTCAATGTAAAACCTATAAACGGAAATTTTGGAATCCTTTGTGATCTGTTTTAAGTGTAATTTTGCTGGTTTTGGGAAGATTGGAGTCTGTTGTATCACTCCGCCGTGGTGCGTTATTTGTTACCATGTCCGTTGCCGTGAGGGAGTGTTAGGACAGTTGGTGCCGGGCGCTGGCCCGAGGCGGTCGCTAGTTGTAGGGCAGTTGGTCTATCAGTCGGGTAGTGATAGCGGAGCGAGGGAGACGTCTGGATGTCGCGAGGGCGCTGCGGGGCTGGCCCTGGGAGCGCTGGAGAGACTGCACGAGGCTTTTGTGCTTCTAGAGTTTTTTTGTTTGTTTCGTCTGAACATTGTCAAATGGTGGCAGGAAATACGGGGGTTCTTTTTTGATAAGTGTATGCAGTCATGACATAGCACTGATAAAATCGTGGGCAACGAATAAGTGTGTCATCGTTACCTTTTTTTTTTGTTTAACTCACGGTCAGACATGGTAACGCCGGACAGCTGACGGGTTTATTTGTGCTTGGTAAATAACCGCTTTTTGTAAGAAACTTACCGAATCCAAACATCTGTCAAAGTTAAAGTAAAAATAAATCAACAGTTGACTGAGTAAGTGAGTTGTTATTGGTGAAATCACGATGGTTGGTTAACCCTGAAAGTAACTTAAACTGAGCTATCCGGAGCACGTCAAGCCACATAACCTCAACGCCAAGTGACAACAAACAATAACAATAGACCACAGCAACACGCAGCAGACGCGGACGCGTCACAATACACAGAGAAATCCTCTTACGAAGTTTCCATTAACGGAGTTCTCTGTTAGATTAATTTGGTTTTTTTTTATATGAACACGTAACATTTAGCCCTTTTAAGAAGTTTTCCTGGATAACAATTATTGTATTGCAGTAGTCAACAAGGTTTTAGTGGAAGTACAAATGTGTGGCATAAACATGCAAAAATTATGGTACTTCCACCGATTGGTATCTGTAGACTGATTGTTCAGCTTGATGTGACGAGTTCTACTTTGAGAGTAAAGGAGGGGGCAGCTGCTATGCAAGGCGTAAAGTTACGAGACTGCTAGATTTGAGTCAGATAAAAAATTCTGAGTAACTAAAGTTATGAGTACGACATACACAGCATTAACCCTGCAGCACAGTTGGTATATGACCTTCAGAAAGTATGTGTGACCTTGTAAGATTTATGTATTTAGCAGGATGTTTGCCTCTGTATTTTTTAAAGCAGCAACTAATCTGCAACACTGTGCACTGTTTATTTAAGGAAAATACGATTAGATTACAGTAACTGAAACACATTACAGATCAATGATATTGCGTATACAGTAGTACTCTACTATTTACATTTTGATTTATCTGGACATTCTGAATTTCCTCCTCATAGGATGGACAACTCATAACTCAAGACAACCTCCTCCCCAATTAGTCTGAGTTGAAGATAATCCACTGTAAATGGTTTTTAAGAAAACCTGAATTTTATCAAAATCCTGTGATGTAAAATTAAAATACTTTAAAAATGTGAAACAAAATAGACCTTGGCGAGTAAAGTTATCAAAATAGTTAAGACTTCCAGATGCGGACAAGGGCTATTAAAAAAAGGCCGTCTTGGTCTCTCTTTTCATAGCTACATAAACAATTCCTTAAGTCAATAGGTCCATCTTATTACGATGCACTCAATACATTTTTCAAGCATAGATACATTAATTTTATAACAACTTTATTAAAGGTAATTAATCTGCTGAAAACAGTATTTATATTAATGTGATGTTATATTTACTGCGTTGGTATAAAATGGATATCAAAAGTAGGGCTATGCCGTTAAATGGGGTAGCAAAACAGAATATGTTAGCTGGAAACACTCACCTCCATTAAAAGAAAAGATTGACTCAATATGTTTGTCTGGAACTGCATATGAGCCACTTTGACCACCTCAAAATCTTTTGTCTCATTTATCTTAGCCTGCAGCTGCGTATACTGGCTCTCCAAAACATCTACTTGCAAATAATACTGCAGGTTGTCAACCAAGAACATTAAGTTTCTGTGCAACTGCCAAACATCAGGTTTGCATCTGAACAAAAAAAAAAGTTATTTTATTTTAAAAACTATTCACATTTACTGTCTACTTTAAAACCTGTACATTTCGAGCATCCTTTGACAAGAACTGATGGTTTTTTTCTTTGGTGTGTCAGTCATGTAATGTAATATAAATTACTAGAAGTAATGAAAATATGATAGAAGTATTTGACCACACTTTCAAATGCAAGTACGTGAAACCCTCTAAAAAAGTTTTCCCCCTTAATAAGTTTGAATTATTTTTACAATGTCTATGTATACAATAGTAATTTCTCCCTTTTAAAAAGTCTTCCCAGCTAAGATGTTAAAATTTTTCAGTCCCTTTAGAAACTTCTTTAACAGGGTTTTACTGAATTTCATTTCAATTTATTGTAGCTTACTGCACTGATCAGTGATAATGTTTTTCATAATACTGTACTGTACTAAAGAAATCATATACAGAGTCATGAGAAACGTTTAATCAAGTGTAAGAAGAAAATCAACAGAGCAATGTAATGTTACTATTTGTGTAGATGCTTAATGTACTTCTATGAAATGTAACAACTCTTGCAATTTGCTAAGTTCAAACATTCATCTACACCCAAGTGAAAATCTTGGCTTTTGAGTCCAAGTCGCAGACATAAAAGAGCAATAACTAACTTCTTGCATCACAAAAGGTAATTAGGTATGTAGGACTTAAAAGGAATCTTCGCCGGCGTCGAATTTCCATGTTTGATGCATGTGAACAGTGTAGTGATAAGAGCCAGTTTCCCACGCTTGACGAGAAGCATATCACTTCTATTCCAGGGTGGCCACTCATTGCAATAAAGAAAATTCCCTGATTTTTCTCTGATTTCCCTGATAGAAAACCAAAAATTTCCCTGATTTTTGCAAGTATGAAAACAACATTTTGGCATATTATTCAACATATTTTCCAATAAATGTAAATATTTTAAGTCCTTCTTGACACTACTATCAGTGAACTTGACAAAACAATCAGCAGAAATAACTACGAACTTGACAATGGAGTATAATCATACCTACATAACGGTAATTTTTTCAATAAAAATGTTATAATGCTTTCAAAACTCCATTATATTCCTTCCTATGACTTTTGCGGAAGCTCAAAATGAAGGAGACAAGAAAATTCCTTGACATTTCTCAGATGAACTAAAAATTCCCTGACATTTCCCTGATATTTCCAGGTTATAAAACAATTTCCCTGATAATTCCAGGTTTTCCAGGTGGGTGGCCACCCTGTATTCGCACTGTGCCAAACTGGCGTACAAGGTTTTTGTTGTAGTATTTTATCCTACAGGACTTTAAGCAGTGACCACAACATTTTATTTTCGAATAGTATGAAGTAAAGACCAACGCATGCCTCTCCCTTTTGCACTTTAAGAATTCAGGTAATATTTTCGGAGTGTCATTTTAATTGTCATCTAATTTATCACATTTTTGTTTCTGTAGCTTTTTGACGTAATTTCGCAGGTGGATGGTCTGTGTGTGATTTTATCATTTTCGGTAGTTTGGGGCCAAGCTTGGTTATTGCTGTCGCGACTGAGTGGCGCCAGCCTATAAGAGCACAATAGCTGTGGAATGTAGTGTTTTTCGCTGGAAAAATAGCGGACCTGCTCATGCCGTATCACTCCACCACCTGGCAGGAAATGATTTTATTTAAATAACTCCAGCCACGTAGTTTTTCTCTATACTTGTGTTACAATAAATTTATGTGCATGCTATAATTATCATTAGCATGGATTTAAGCTCCTGGGGAGTTATTTAAGGGTGTTGATATAAAAGAGTTCCCGGAGGTAATGGTGGAGGGGATGCTGGCGTGGTTTGACAATGTCAACTTTCCCTCGCCCCAGTCTTTTTGCAGTCATCTTACCAACATGACGTGTTTTTGCGAGAAGTGCGTAGGTTGGGTTTAATGATGGAGACAATGTAACATTACTATATGAACTTAAATTCACGATGTAGCATGAGCCGGCACAGCGACGGCCCTGCTGGGACACTGACGAGCTGTGATTTATTTTCTTTTGGGTAACCTAGAAGATGCATAAACCTACGTGTGGCCACCACGTGCTGAGTAATAATTATTTTTTTCTTTCTTATTTTGTTTCCAGTGTGGAAGTTAGCACGTATTTTCGGGTGACTAGCACATCACTGATGGGAACCCATTAATGCCACGCACTTTGAGACAAGCTGTTTCATTTATGACATAAAATCTGGACATCGTACATAAAGTATTACGGACTGCCACGCATATTTGAACAATATGTAAAAATGTAATATTGTACCGTCTGTCCAATAAACACCAATAAGCTTATCATTAACTACCAGCGTTATCACTCTCACCTTCTAAGGCTCACGAACCCGCCATACAGCCCTGGTAAGAGTAAGTGCACTACCGCTGATGCAACCGAGTTATCACGTAGTTATGAGAACTTACAGCCGCGGATATTTGAACTGGTATAAAATTAGTGTGTAGCACCACGTGTTAAACCCTCAATTATGTGAGAGGCCACAACATGCACCACAAAGGCAAAACTTTGCTGTACTGTACAGTGACATCCAGTAGTCCTGTTGTACGCAGCAAATAACTAGAGATTCACACTGGTCAATACATTGTATGCTTTGCAATAGTGTCACACACCATACTTATTTCATCAACTTCACCTTGGAAACATTTTGTTTTGGTGCGCAGCTGCTTCAACACGTATATGGAATGACAAAACGATACAACACAGAGGGCCTTAACTTTTGTTTTTACCTAATAATCCTCAAGAGCTCAAGGTAGATTAATTAGAACCTTTCATTTTTTGTTTTGTCTTCTGAGGATGAAGGGTAATATACTTCTAGTATCCACCTACATACCGGTACTCACCTATCACAGTGATAATTTAACATACACTACATTATTTGCCAGAGCTAGAAGAACTGAAGCACAAGTGCTCAGTATACAAGTGCACTCATTACACAAGCTGTGGTATCAAGGCAGCCACTCGACTTACCTCATTTTGGACTGCAAGTGTTCAATCCAAATGGCGTGCACCTCTGTCTGGACCTTCTTGACTTTTAGCAAGAAACGGAACAGCTCATTGTAGTTACTGACCACAGCTTTAGTGAATATGAAGTGCAAAGGCCAAGTGACTTTGTATGTTAGTCCCACCACACTCCAACCCATAACTGAAAATAATTATTTGCTATCAGCACCACAAACCCTATTAACAATAGATAGAAAGCTACACAGTAAACCTGAATTTGGAACTAAAAATGTTCATCACACTGTATAAGCCATAACACAATGGCAGGATGAATAGCATGCATAAGTTTAAAAAAATTAAAATCTGTTTTCGTTTACTCTCAACATGGTGAACATTATTTAATTTCTAACTTAATATACAATACCCCTGTTACATGCAAGGCCTCGCACTGTTTATTTAATATTATTTTTTTAATCCTAAAAGAGAGCTATATCGTAAAATTATCACGTAGTACATGTTTTGAAAATATGGAAGTATAACTTTTTGAAGAAATTTTGGCTAGTTACTAACTTTAATAAATTTTCTTAAAGCAGATAACATTAAAATCTTTTGGTACGAAAAATTTAGGCTACAATGCGAAAACATTTTTTATCACACGTACGGGGTGGTTTTAGGATGTTTGCTCCCTTTTACGATTTTGAAGAATACTACTAGAAACACTAATGAAATTAAAGTGGTGAAAAAAACTTGAAAATTGTATTTACTTATGAAGTACTGCCATATGCATATACTAAAAGAAATGTTATTCAAAGAGAGTACCTGCTATTTACTTCACAAAACTACAAAATAAAACATATATGTAAAATTTTTCTACTAAAAACCCTAGCTGAAATAGTGGTAAACTGACTGAATAGAACACAAGCAACATCATAATAATACTTACCAAAATCTTCATTTGGAGCTGAACTGCTTGGTATAGGCAAGTGCAATTTAAACTTGTCCATGGCAGACTCATCATTCAGCAAAACTTTGCGAGCAGCTATTTGGAATGCTGAATTTACTTCTACAACCCAGAAGTCAGAAAGAAACTTGTAGAATATTGATAAGAAATTGTAAAAATTTTTTGTAGCTTACCCAACATATACTGGCCAGCACTAACATGTACTATATTAAACATAACGACATAGGTAGGCCAAGCTAACAGCCAGTGAAATGTAGAAAGCACATACTGGAACTAAATTCAAATAAGTACTTGATTTTGACTTACCTAAATACCATGTAGAACTATTTACACACAGAGGTTTAGATGACACTTATTGCTCACCTCGTTCAGATTTGTTGGTAGGAGTCTTCTGTAAAATGTTGTTTGCTAAGTGAATGAATTCTAGGAACAATTCTCCACGTCCCAACAAAAAGAAGTCTTTGATCAACCTGAACTGAGTAAACAACTCAGCTTTGTCCACAGCCAATTGCCACAAATGCTAAAAAAAATAATAACTCTACTGAAATATATTCATTAAGATTACAGTAAAAAGAATGAAAATAACTAGTGATACCATGTTTTTATTTTACAAATAGTAAGAATAACAACTATAACTGCATTTTTACAGTTAAGGGCATAAACCCATAACACTGCTGATTTGGTTGTACAATGGGTTGATGTGTCCTCCAACCTGTATAAATAAAGGACTGGTCATTCCCGGTATACTGCACGTTGGAATTATGTCCCCCAACATAAATGTTAAAATGGGCTTTACTACATTTTTTTAAACAAAAAAAAGTAGAAATTAGGCTGCTAAACTACTAATTATAAGACTGAAACAGAACAGTAAACATACTTACAAAATTGTATTTGTAAGTAAGCAGGCTACTGTATGTACAAAAACACATAAACGACACATTGTTTTGCATGATTGCAATGTTTTGCAGGCAAGGCTAATTTCCTTATTTTTGAGCTAGATATTTCTCCTAAATACTGTTCAGTCACAACGAACAACAGACTTTACAGAAACATATGCATAGCTTCATAACTATCCTTGTAATTCTCAAGCTGTCATTGCTATTATCGTCATATATAGTTTTAGTTATCTCTATTTTGATCACTAATAAGAAAGATGATGATAATAATGATCAAACTACGGTACTGTAATTTATTAAAATCGTAGGGAAACTCATTATGCACTCCATATTTCCTAAAGGTAAAGGAAAGGGTGAATTTAAAAAACCACATTAAAATGCGATGGCAAAACTTTTTGGCAATTAAACTATAAAGGATTTTCATTTGAGATTGTACCAAACAATCATGCCTACACCAGTGTGAAATTTTACCATGTACAGTTTAATTTAATCTCCCACAACAAGGTTTTCAATATTTTTTTTATAAACGTACTTTGAGTGAAATTGTGGACAAGCACAATTTCTGCAATATGTCATCCCAGAAAACCAGGCAAGACAAAAAAATATACTGAAGTTTGTACACACACATAAAATTACATAATAACCAACACAAAGGAATCATGTAAACTATAGCACAAACAAAACTGAATGAGAGGTCAAACTAAATAACCAGCACTACTGAGAAAAAAACACAGGACAACCCATAGCAGACAATTACTAAGACGGAGACCAGGTATAGCACAAGGCTAGAAGATACGAGGACTTTATATACATACAAACAAAACAATGATGATAACATTGAAGAATACATCAGATTTCCAAAAAGAGCTTGTGATGTTATGGAAGCTGATATCTGCTCCATCTTCAGGAAAACAAAGTGGTACAAGATAATCAGCAATTGCATATGTCAACAATTTCACTCATAATCATTCAACCCAATTGCAATAATCATTCAAACACACTGACTGGTATGTATATTAAGAAGCTGATATGTTAAATTCCTGAATTACTGTAGGCTATATACTTATGTATAATGTGCCCTCGTGTACAATGCGCACCACAATTTTTGCAACAAGTTCCTGGAAAAAAAATTTATGTGCCTTCGTAGCATGTCAAAAATCATGGGAGTAAAAAACTGTGAAGAGCGCGAGGGAGGCTACAATGAAATGGCCAGGGGGAGGAGGGAAGGAACCGTGGATAACAAAGAAAAGAGAGAGGAAAGATGACTCACACAGGCTAGTGTGTGCCAGAGAGGAAGATAACGAAGAGGGGAAGGGGGGTGGGAGGTGTGGCTTGTCATGTCCCCAACTATCTATAGATAGCCTACCAAGGTCCCTGCAGCCAGCTCACATGCGCCTGGACAACACTTCCCCCTCCCCCCTCATACTGTGCTGTGTCCTGTCCACTGCTTCCAGCATATCCCCACCCCCACCCTTCCAAAACAAGATAAGTGCCAAGACAGCAGAGCAAGCTTGCCTCTGCCATGCCATCCCTCTCCAGCCAAGGGTAAGGGGGGGGGGGGTAAAGAACAGCGGCGCCCTTTTTTATTCCTTTCCTTCCTTTCCTTCCTTTCCTTGGAAAGATGGTTATCACGAGACATCGAAATTAACTTCTCATATTGCTTCCGGCCACCCACGAACTTTCTTACCAAGGGAAACAAAAAACAGGATTTTAGCAGCCACAGTTGCCAGTTTACAACTCCACCTTCTCCACCTCCCCTTTTTTTTTCTCGTGATGATTTTTTTTCCATGTTTTTTTTATTTTCCCCCTATAGTGCACACCCCTGAATTTTTATCTGTTGTTTTGGAATAAAAGTGCGCATTATACACAAGTAAATACGTATATATTTGATGCCTGCTAACCATAACTACAATACCAAATTTTGTCCTCAGCTTGTGATGTATTTACAGTGAATTGTAACCTGAAACAAAATTAATTAAATTATTGTTTTGCACTATTTTAAACAGGAAGGTACACATTTTAATAAATGTTGTATTCACTAGCTACAAGGGAAGGGGAAAAATAATAAGAAAATTAAGTTTATCCTTGTTCTTAAGATAACTTCAAAAAGTATTAGTTAGCAAAGAAATTATTTGATAAAGACCAATGGGCCAACTATTCTAACTTGTCCAGTTTAAAAAGCTTTGCATTCATACTGGTTACGCAAGTCACTGAAATTACTTCATTACGTTACAACATTTTGTATCAATTTTGCATTTTAAAGTGCGCTGGTGCATATACATACACTAAACAACAAAAAAATGTATTCTACGACATGCTAATTTTAGTTACCTGTGCAAGGCACATGCGAATATCATCCACAATTTCCTCAAACTCCACCATACTGAGGGACTGTGAGTTCTGCAGCTCGCACAGTCGACTCAGAAACTTTAATTCTTTGTCCCCCCATACTGGGTGACTGCTGCCAGTGTTCAGATCCGAGAATTCGTTTAAAGCACTCGTTGCAGCACAATTTTTGTGCTTGCCATTTTTTGCAGCTTTGTCTTGTTTCACATTGCCACCAAACATCATGATTGTCTCCCCAATGAACAGGATCTTGTCTGCAAGTGATGGCAAAATGTATGACGGAAGCTTGTCAACACAAATTTCATGCTGGAAAATGTCATCATCAGACTTCTGAAAATAAAAAGTAACTGAATCAAAAGAACACACCTGATTGTGCGATAGTACGCAAAATTCATTACCTAAACAAAGTACTGAAAAAGATCAACATGCATCACTATCATACAGGCATATTTTTTATTGACTTGCAAGACCAATTTTTCAACGTAAACTTTATGTTCCATCTTATACAGGCAAGAGTACACATAATCAGGGTTTTATTCATTACCTACTTCAAAAAAAAAGGAGAAACAAGTACCAAAATAACATGTTTTTCGCTGCTATGTGATATGACAATCTTTTACAATGAAAAGTGGTTGTATAAAACCAAAATAAGATGATTACACAGGTACACGCTACAGAGTATTTATCATATAAACTCTGAGAGTAGATAAGGTTAAAAAAATTGCAATGAACTAAGCGCAATAGTTATAAACAAAACTGGAGCTCAGACTAAAACTGCAGGATTGTAGTACTTCCATTCAATTAACAATTCAGTAAGCATAAACCAATAGCAGAGTAGAATCACAAGGTAGCTTGTCCTAAATGTCCCGTAGCATACTTAAAATGAAACGATTGATTAGGTGTGTGTAGATCCAGAAGTTTAAACATATTAGAACAATTTTCATTAAGCATAATGCGCGTAGCA
>PNEQ01127624.1:0-10312 GCA_003012365.1 Medauroidea extradentata | reverse complement strand
CAACGGTACCATACTTTCTTTCATTGCGTCTGTGTAACTCCGGAAAAACTTAAATGAAATGAGCAGTCTGTTTTGCGCGGCAAAAACGTGAACGGCCATGTTGAATTCCCCGTGACGTCACGATACTGTACATTTAAATGTACGTAACACACAAACGACAGCAACTTACGTTTAAGTCGTGTAATTGTGTTAAATAAGGTAGTTTATGCGGTAAAATCGAGTATAGCTTGAACTTCGAAGGGTATAAATGTGGATAATAGTTCGTTTCGCAGCAATAAAATTCTATCTACTCGGAATAAAATCTTAACTTTAGCGCCGTCTGATAAATCAAGGCGGACTGCATGGTTTAAGCTTCAAGAAGAGACCTAATAGTCTGCTATCAACGACAAAAATACAGTATACGTATGTAATGCTGTATTATGTACAACATGACACGGTTAGCAGGAAATAAGTAAGTTATTTTAAGTTAAAAATTGCAGTCAATAGCGTGCAGGTTGTGACGGAATCTCTACAGCTGTAGTGTTTTGGCTGTTCCACTGACTGTGGCAACGTCATTAGCCAATACGCGAGTTCAAACACCCGGGATTGGCCGATAATTCGAGGGGTAGGCGGGGTCTTGCGAAACTTGCCCCGAGATGGCAGCACAGTTTTCAATGCCGTTCACGAGAAACGTAAACATTACTGAGAGAAAAGATGTTACTTGTAATAAAATAATTGATCTGCCATGTTATTTTACCGATTCGTGCAACTAGAATGTCGATCATAGTCAGTGCCAGGCTTGGTTAAACGCATTCCAAACATAAGCTCGATAGGTTCCCTTTTTGTATGCATGTGAACTTCGTTCGTCTGACCTTTCAAACCTAAACTTATGATAATATATCGGATCTGAAGCATTAAACTGAATTCATAGTAAGTTATTATCTCTCTAGAATTTAAATTAAATTTACTTAAACTCAAACCTATAGCTAAAACGTCTCAATGTGCGAGTGAGAGCTAGGCCTACTATACATCGCTGTCTTCACTCGTTTAAAATCAACTCAAGTGAAATAAATCTTCGTTGTTGGCTACCAAATCTACAACCACGCATGCCTAAACAACGGGCGAATTCCCAGAATTAACTTTTACGTAACCAGGTTCGCTACATTTTATTAGTTTAGTAAGTCGTTGAAAAATTCCACGACACACAATAGTGCCTGGCGTGCGGTGGCTAACCAAAACAAGTAAGTCTACGTCATAAGTGTGTTAGCAAATAAGAACGCGTTTTCAATGTTTGTGGCGGCGTTTGAAAATATGGCATTTTTAAAGCCGAATAATTCGAAAATTACAATGTTCACGGAGCTATTGCTTTTCCTGGCTGCATTTAGTGCCGAAATAATTCGAAAAAATGAGGTAAACATTAAAAAAATTTTCTAGGAATTTTCCCTATTGTCATACATTGCTGCATTATTCTTTCAATCGTGAGGTTGTTGAAGCATACATAATTATGTTTTTATATGTATGTATGTGTACTAGCCTTAAGACTTTTAACGTGTGACTTATATTTAGGAATCAAGGGAGGTGGTGCAATGCTAACATTGTACAGGTATTGTACACAGAAGCAAGTTGGGCTCGTCCCGAGGAGATCCCATTTCTCTCCCAAAATTACAACAAACATGCGTAGGTAAAGTTCCAACATATAATTTTGACTTTCAGGCATTAGCGGTTTAGGATAATAATATTAATTCATTTTCATAAATACACATTATCCAAAAGCGCCCACATGGCTATTACATAACACGAAAACCAACATCACACATTAAATAAAGGGCGTACCATGTCATTCATCTCGGTCCCTTTCGACTCCCACGGAAGAAGGGGAAGACGATAGAGTAAAGGAAGGGGCACGAGCATCGCCGAAGCTGTCCGAAGATAGCCTAAGCACACGGCGGCGACGAAAAGGTTCAAAATAACGCAGCACATTCGGCGAAACACTGGCACAAAGTTCATAGCGTGAGGAAATATTCTAGTGTAACATTTTCTAGATTCCATAAGTCTTTCCAATTAATATATAGTAAGAATACCCCACAACAACCCTCCCTCCAATTCCACAATCTAGGGTGGAAAATTTTACACTTCTTCTTCTGGAACGTCCATTGGTCCAGTAACACAGTCACACCAAAATGGTAAGGGGGGGCGTTCAGACGGGTCTCATCCAGGCCAGGTCAGCTGATAGTCGAGAGCCGCCGCCAGAAGATCGAAGAGCGAAGAAGCCCCGTAAAGGCACAGGAAAAAGGTGGATTTGAGAAACCCTCGAGCATAGCAGTAACCGCACATGAAACAAAATTCAAAAATTACCCAAGGTAAATAAAAATGTTCTATTACATGGTGCACCACACATAATTACTAATAAAATAGCTCATATTAAATAACAACTAATGCACATCAGAATAAAAGGCTAGCCATAAAACAAAGTGGCCACAGACAAACGACACTCAACACAAAGACAATACAAACACAAAACACAAGGACTCAACAAAACACCCCAAACACACAAACACCAAACTACGCCAAGAATTCTACGCGCAGTGCATAATAAACTTCAGGCCCACAAAGAGCTGGAATGCACATGCCATCGTTCCTCCAAGACTGAAGTTCCCGCGTGCTGTAAGGTTGCCCTGAAACACACTACGTAACACATACACTTAAACATCCGGAGCAGGCTTCAAATGAGAGACATGCGCCTTACGGTACACTCGCCCTGTTTCTATATCAGCCAACAAAACTGTATTAGGGCCCAATAACTGAGCGACCCGATAAGGCCGAGAATAAGCCAAGTTTAATTTGCTGGTGGTGTCTTAGTACGAGACAGAAGCATGAAAGACTTGCAAAACACAGAATGCCCAACCTGAAAATCACTAGGAGTTCTTCGGGAATTGACTTCTTCCTGGGAACTTGTCGGGCCTCCGTAAGATTTCCAAAGGTCTGATGACTCAGCAACTCCGGTTGAACACCATCCTAAGGCAGGGCAGGGGATGGAATGCCCCACACATTTAATAATGGGTGTATAAGGTCTCGTCCCAACAAAACTCTAGCAGGTGGTTTCCTCGTGGCTCCGTGAAGTGCAGAATTGAAACCCACATTAATTAAATAAGATATTTATCCAAATCCTTCTGCTGGGAGTGATACAAAGCGATTAACGTAACCTTCATGTTACGATTAAACCTTTCTACCTGGTTTTCACAAGGGTAGTAAGGGCTTGAGGTGTAATGATTTAAGGCCTAGCGGAAACACATACAGCAGAACCCCGATTAAACGAAATGCCATGGGACCCGAAAATGTTTACTCTAAATCGATGTTTCGTTAAATCTGACTTCACCCCCCCCCCCAAAAAGTTAAATCCTTGGGCATGTTTCGTCGTAATTTAAGGTAATTGTAAAAAAAGCATATTGGCTCAAAACAATAACAAAATGCAATTGCCGTCAACAGGTAAGCCACAGCCGTAAAAAAAAAATTGGCGAAAAATCTTCCACGGGAACGCTCGGCGAGCGTGCGCATGGTGAGTTAGGCCGTCCTTACGCGTGCAATCAACACGTGAGAAGTGATGACTAACACCGCCGAGCCTTCAATATTTCCGTCTCTTTCGGGTCCGCTCCACCAACAAAATTACGGAAACTCCAATGAAAAACAATAAAATAATATTTCATATTGAAATCTGAATTAAAAGTTTGCGAGACAACGGTAAAATAATAATTAAATATGCGCGGCGGCTGCGGCGGCCATTGTAGCTTGTATGCAAATGCGCTCGTGAAACAAACTCATGTTGGTCTGCTTACAAAAAAAGCTTTGCACTCAAGCATTTTTTTAGCATCGGAGAAACAAATTATTTACTTTTACGGTAATCAATTTGTTGTAAAAAGTCTGCATAAATAATATTACATATTTTTTTATAACCTCACTTGTTTTATCACGGGATGCGATTGTAAATAATCACGCTGCACACCACTGCATTCTATCGGTAATAGAATTAATCAATATTGAATAGAGCATGTGGCACTGCAGCGCATTCTAACGGAGACGCGAAGCACTATCTGTGAATTAGTTCGTGCTGTCCATTGCCGCGCTGTGGAGACTGGGTACCTAGATGCTCGTTTACTCGCCAGCCGCCAGGATGAGGATCTAGGCGCACATTTGTTGTAACACAGCGTCGCTCGCTTGGCCGCGCGTTCGTATCTCAAAATCACTCCCACAGCCAAAGTTTTCAACAAATTTTAACAAATTTTTTTTTTGTTTCTTGACGGATGGTTTAAGCTTTTCTACGCAGAAATAAGTACATACGACGGTTGGTGCTAGTATTTTTAAAGGACTTAACTTACAATTAATATTCGATTTTGTCAAAGTCAGTTACAGTCAAACCTCTTTAATACAAACCTGAAGGGACCAAAATGTTAGCTGTTTGTAATAATGAGGTTTGTATTAACACGTGCTCACTAAAACGTTAAAAAGTTTCTAAAATTTTGGCCACACTGTTGATCACCACAAATCAAATAGTCTTTTCACTATGACAACTTCCTTTTACTTGAGAACTTGATATTGCATGGTTTAATGCATAAACAAAAAGTTTTTATTAAACATTAGAGTAATAATTTAATTTCGTGTCCCATTCCAAGGGGAATAAAAATTGCTATGTATTAATGAGAACTTTGTATTAACAGGGTTTGTATTAATGAGGTTCCACTGTAATTAATACATTTTTTGTTATTTTTTGAAGGTTCCTAAAAATCCTTTCGTTAAATAGCTGTTTTCGTTATTCCTGAGTTCGTTAAATCGGGGCTCTACTGTATCTTTAAATGTGGTGGAACAAAAATAAGCTGCATTGTCGGTTACTAAGTTGGTAGGAGGGCCTAAAGAGGACCACACATGTTCCATTAGGAGGCGTACAATAGTGGAACTCTTTGTGTTACACATCGCCATAAGAATGACGAATTTGCTAAACACATCTAAAACCACGAAAACATATAAGTTGCCTTTTAAAGAATGTACCAAAGGACTAAACACGTCGCAATGAAGCGTCTCCCAGCAATATGATACTTCATCCACTGAATACAGACCTACTTTAGAATTCTTGGCAGCTTTGGCACAATGACACAAGTCGCACTTGTAAACAAATGAGCAGACGTCACGGTACATTCCGGATCAATAGAACCTGGCACCCAGCTTACGGAGAGTACCGCTCCGACCCAGGTGTCCTCCAAAAGGAGAGGAATGATAGTAAGTCAAAAGCTCGGCTCTACTTCCTTCCGGCACCACCAATTTATGAAACTTACCCTTCCAACCAACAAAATACAAAAGACCATCAATAACGTGGTACGGGAGAGATTCACCCTGTCCCAGGCGTGCCACAATATCCCGACACTCAGGATCATTTTCCTGAGATTCCTGTAGACGGGTTTAAAACTAAGCATGAGTGGTAAAAGCTGAACACCGAGCGAATGGAACTTCAGGGTTGCATTTGTAATCTTCGGTACAGTACATGCGGGAAAGCGCGTCTAGTACCAGAAACATGATTAATTACAAAACCGAATTTTAGCAAGCGAAATGCCCAGCGCCTGGACTTGCCAAAATCATTGGAATGGTTCAACAGCCAAGAGACCGCCTGGTTATTGGTATATAGATCAAACTCGGCCGTAGCCAAAAATGATTCAAATTTTCCTATACCCCACACACATGCCAACACCTCTTTTTCAAAGACGCTGAGGCGGTGCTCAGAATTGGTCAGAGTGCGACTGGCGAAGGCCACTGGTAAGACCTCTCCATCATACCATTGACCCAACGCAGCCCCCAAAGCCACGCTGGAAGCGTCTCGACATGGAGTACAAAACGACGGTCAAAATCGGCCAACTGCAAAGCAGGGGTAGCAGCCAAATCAGCTTTTAGAGCGATTCAGCTCTGCTCTTGTTCCGAACCCCACACAAAAGCTACATTTTTCTTCTTCAAGAAATTAAGGGGGGCAGCCAACTCGGCAAAATGGGGGGTAGAGCGAGCGTAATACCCCAACATACCAATGAAATGGGAGATACCCTTAACAGTTTTAGGGCGCAAAAAAATTACAGTGGGGCCAATGCGGGCAGGATCCATAACTAACCGACTAACCAAAGTCACATACCCGAGAAACTTAACAGAAGTAGAAGCCCACATGACCTTGGTAGGATATACGGTAAGCCCAGCATTACACAATCAATCCAATACCTCGCGCAAGTGAACCAAATGCTCTTCAAAAGATTGGCTGTACACAATAATGTCATCAATGTAATTGTAAACAAATTTTAAACTTTAAATCAGAAAGGACATGATCAAGCACCCGCGACAAAGCTTGGGTCCCAAAGCAAGCACCCATGGGTATGCGGTTGAACTCGTATTGAGCCCACTGTGTACAAAAAGCAGTATATTTGCGACTGTCGGGATGAAGTAAGCATTGCTGGAAACTTGAATTCACTTCGATAATCGAGTAGACACTGGCCTTTCCCAAGTGCTGCAAGGCTGAATCGACGGTCAGAGCAGGAAACGGATCCAAATAGATCTTGCGATTGACTTCAGTCATATCGGTCACCAAACGGTAACCTCTGCTGCTGCCCTTCTTAACTAAGAAGGCTGGAAACGCATAGTCCGATGTGGACGGAGATATGACCCCTTCCTTTAACAGCTTGTCGACCAGCTGACGCATAACATCCAACTTATGAGGATTATACACATAGTATGGGAGACGTAACGGCATTTCATCAGTTACGGCAAACCGATAGGGCAAGACATCACACTTTCCCATTTTGGAGGTTATCACAATGCGATACTCATCCAGTAAAACCTGGACCTCCTATGAAAATGAAGTATCAACAATAGCCGCTCGCCCACAAGGCGCCGGGACGCGACTCAAGCTGGAGATTAACGGGCAGAGGGTGTTAGGAGAAAATTGGAAGACTAAACGCCGAGAATGTGTGTCAACCACTGTGCGAGTATGACTCAAGAAATCTAAGCCCAAGATAACATCTGCAATTAAGTTGTCCGACACCCAAAACCTGTACGTCCACGAAAACCGATCAATTTTCACGTGCAACTGAATAGAACGAGTGCACCGCACGACCGCCCTATTTGCAACACACGCGACTAAGGACACACCCTCTTCAAGTCGCGAACGCAAACAGGGATTCCGAAACAGCAAAATAGAAAGAAATTCATCCTGACTCAACCCCGCCCTCTCCCTGTGGGGTGTGTATTTGCAAGGTGGCAACTGAGATGGGTTGGACTAGCGCACACCTCGGAGAGTGAAGCCGAGGGGAGCCGAGTGCTAGCCGCACGGAGAGGTGGGGGAGGATCTCACTTATTTGGGGCAGGTTTCTAAGTCACTCACCTGAATAAAACAACTCCCTCAACAGCCTCTGCTTCCTATCTGAGATGTCTGGGTTTTGGGCTGGCCTCGTCGCGCAACTGTTGGACTCGACGGGGTCGGGGCAGCGATCCTTTGACGGGAGTCTTGAGAGGGCCGATTATAGGCGGTGGCCTCCTGGCCATGCGTCATAATAATCTGCTCAGTGAATCTGGGTTGCACTTCCGCTTGCGGGTTTTGCATGTTGGCGGCTTCTGCTCCGCGCCCACTGGGTGCGAATTACTTTGAGCACCGACGCGAATCATGACCGTAGCCAGCGCAATTCCCACATTGCACCTCCGTGCTCCGTCGTACCCCACAACTAGCACTTAAGCCAGCCGCCTGTGACTGCACCCTACTTGTACTCGCCTGAGACGGGTCGGACCCAAAAACTCAGGCACATTATTGGACAAGGACACGGGAGGAACCACCACTCGATGAAACTCTCGCTCCACCTTCAACTCACGCTGAATATCCAACTCTAATTTATGCAAATTCACGTACGTTTCCGGAACTGGTCACACAAATGTTTGCCGATGAGCATCAGGGGCGGAATGATCGAGAATCAAACTTACGAGTTTCTTTTCCGATCGCGACAAACTCATGCAGCGAGCATAACTCAAAACATCATGTACAGACCCAGGTACAGTCTCACCAGGGCGTTGAAATTGGTCGATGAAAATCCGCTTCAAGTTTGACCACACACTCGGCGAGCTGGCGTAAGCCAACAAATTCTCTTTAAAGATTCCATAAGTGCCCCCACTACCAGACACATCCGCCAAAATTGAAGCAGCTTGCCCCTGAACAGGACAGATAAACAAGTGAAAAACAAGGATTCATCCATAGAATGAAAACTGGTTCTAATGTGGTCAACCATTACCAAAAACTTAACACGTCTTCAGGTTGAACTACCCTTAAAACCATCACATCATTCAAGCGCCCAATTAGCACACACTGCACTGCAGTGATGGATCTGTCCAACGCAGCTCCTGAATGTAAGTGCTCAACAGATCGCAACAAATTTGGGTATGCACCGGCCCTAATGTGTAAATCAGTGACGTCTTCACTTTCAACAAACTCCACTCCAGAATAGCGCATCTCGAGATACCCCATCTGACAATAGAAGTCATTTTCGTGTGTATATGCCATTTTGGTGCAACTTACACAAACCAAAAAAACAATCGGCAAATAGAAATAACAACACGACATGACCCAATAGCTGGAACACGACTCCGCCTCGGGAATTCTCCCAACTAGCAGAGTAGCGCAGATTTGTTCAGGTATTGTACACAGAAGCAAGTTGGGCTAGTCCCGGGAGATCCCATTTCTCTCCCGAAATGACAACAAACATGCATAGGTAAAGTTCAAAAGTATAATTTTGACTTTCAAGGCAATAGCGGTTTAGAATAATAACATTAATTCATTATCAAAATACTCACCCAAAAGTGCCCACATGGCTATTACATAACATAAAACCCAACATCACACATTAAAAAAAGGGCGTACCATGTCGTTCATCTTGATCACTTTCGACTCCCTGACGGTGGCCTTAACCGAAAGGTAAGGAAAAGATACTAGAAATAGACACACGGATTACAGCTTAAAAGGAGCAAACGACTTCAAAGAATACTAAATTTAACAGAACTGAAAAGCCAACTTACCGAAGACACAACGACCGTCGGAGCGTCGAAAGGACCGAGAAATGATGGCGTGGGGAAGGAACCACAAGCAGAGACTGACCTACACCCGAGAGCGCGCTGGCCGGGCTAACCACGGAAGAAGGGGAAGGAGAGGGGAAGACGGCAGAGTGAAGGAAGGGGCACGAACGTCGCCGAAGCTGTCTGAAGATAGCCGAAGCACACGGCGGCGGCGAAAGGTTCAAAATAATGCTGAAGGAAGTTCTGACAAGGCACACATTTGACGAAACACTGGCACATAGTTCATAGCTTGAGGAAATGTTCCAGTATAACATATTCTGGATTCCATAAGTCTTTCCAATTAGTATATAGTAAGAAAACCCCACAACACACACATTGAATTCGTATTCTGATGGTCCCAGATTTGATTCACGCCTCTGACCATCCTAATTTCGGTTTTCCATGGCTTCCCAAAATTGCTCCGGCAAATGCTGGGATGGTATCTTAACAAAGGCCAAGGCTGATTCCTTTCCATGCTACTGTCATTCTACCAGTTTGTATGTCACATTCTTAAATGACAGTACTCTCGATGAGATGTAAACCCCACTTACTGTGACGCGTCCTGTGCGTCTGCTGCTTGTTGCTGCGGTCTATTGATAATGTTGTCACTCGGCGTAGGTGTTGAGGTTATGTTATGCAGTGCTCCGGATAGCTCAGTTTGATTTAATTTCAGGGTTAACCAATCATCGTGACTTCATCAATAACAACTCACTCAGTCAACGGTTGATTTATTTTTTGTTTAACTTTGACAGTTTCTTACAAAAGGCGGTTATTTACTAGGCACAAATAAACCCGTCAGCTGTCCGGCGTTACCATGTCTGAGAGTGAGTTTAAAAAAAAGGGGAAAAAAAAAAGGTAATGATGAAACGTTCGTTGTAACTGCCCTACAACTAAAAACCGCCTCGGGCCAGCGCCCGGCACAAACCGCCCTACAACTAACGCCCGCCTCGGGCCAGCGCCCGGCACCAACTGTTCTACAACACTCGACCGTCTCGGGCCAGCGCCCGGCACAAAATTGCCCTACCACGGCAACGGACATGGTAACAAATAGCTCACACGGCGGAGTGATACAACAGTATCCAAAATTCAACAAAGCCAGCAAAATTACCCTTAAAACATTAAACAAACCATTCCAAAATCTCCGTTTATAAGTTTTACATTGAAATAAAATTGTTTATCCACACAAATAATATAATTGGGGACAAAAGGTGCGCAACAG
>PNEQ01127623.1:34151-59264 GCA_003012365.1 Medauroidea extradentata | reverse complement strand
GGGCGTACTTATTCCCAGAACGGTTATTTACGAAGATAACATGTGTACTTATTCCCAGAACGGTTATTTACGAAGATAACGTGTGTACTTATTCCCAGAACGGTTATTCACAAAGATAACGGGTGTATTTATTCCCAGAACAGTTATTTACGAAGATAATTGGTGTATACATAAAAGCACTAATTTTACAGACGAACTCTAACCAGCGACTCTTTAATTAAAGGAAAAATACATTACATTTGCATTTTCTATCATACTTGTCGAATCGTGTCGGACGACGTCGTTGGCCAGCGTCTTTTCTCGTGAATCTCCTATTTCTCCCACCGCGTGATTCCAAATCTGCTCCATGTTCACTTCATTCACCCTCATTCATTCACACTGACATGAAATAAAGGCACAATTACAGTCCGCACGCCAGCTCCGAGTCCCTGGCGGGTGTGTGTTGCTCGCCCGTAAATATGTAAATAATACGACGAGGCCTAAAAGTATGCGACGCACATGCTAGCCGTAGTAACGTCGTAAGTTAGGACGTGTTTGATACTGTCGTACTGTAGCGTACATGGAGTTTTCGAAGAATGCATACATGCCAGGGACTGTGAGCTGGTGCGCGGACAATACACGTTTTCTTAAAAAAAGTTATGATTTGATTATGATAACCAACAAAAATCTCTGTTAAAATAAATAAACACAATTTACTACCAACTCAACAGTTTCACCAACATTTGGGTGCCAAATTAAATTCCGACTCGAATAAAATCAATACAATTTCTATTTGGAATTCATATCACGTCAGCCATTTTTGTCGAGCTGACGTCACAGAAACCTCGGTGTTGATTGGCGGACATCTTACGATTTTCGTGACGCGCAACTGTGTTTCCCGCATAAGAGTAATTTGCAAACTAAGTTTGGTTCAAGATTGTTTACAGTGAAGCTACGAAGGATGTTGTTCGGGTTCCGACAGGCTGTGTGGAGTCTTGTGACTATGGGCACCTTCAGCAGGCAAAGCGCTGCAGCAGCGATTTACGCTTTATCTATTCAGCCGCCATGATTGTGCTGCAGCGCACCTGCAGCAGTCGCAGCAAAAAATTACTGGTTGCAAGTCCGCTGCATGCAGACGACTTGTGTGTTTTGAACAGGCAATGGCGTCGCTCCGAGTAAATTGTTATTCCATGGATGCGATTACTTATAATATTATTTTAAATAAAGAATTTCGTAATAAGTGGGCCAGTGTAAAGAGTTTTTTGTTTTAATATTTTTGTTTGTATCATTTTCTTCGCCGTCATTTAATTCTTCAATGGCAAAAAGTCGTAAAACATCTCTCTCCATGCAGGAGCGTCATTTGGGGCCACAGGGGGGGGGGGATGCCCCTCCTGGATTTAGAATTTTATGTGTATAAATATATTTTTTGTATTTTTGAAGTTAAATAACGCTAACTTAAGCACATAAAACTGAAGTTTTATTATTAAAGTATCTAATTTATACATGCTTAATTAATAAAAAAAGATTCAACAAGGTCACTGTCGCCGGAAAACAAAATCTTGCCCCCCCACCCCTTAGAGAAACCTGAAATGACGCCCCTGTCTCCTTGGTTTAATAAAACGAACGTAACCAAATGAAACAAAACAATCCACATTAAAATGGCTGATGCATAGACGTGCTAGTATGCAGAGGCATCTCTGCAGTGACTTATTCGGCAGGACATACATCGCTACACGCAGCAATTACTAACATCGCTGCCGCATCGCTTTGCCTGCTGAAGTTGCCCAAACGTCAAGGTCGTTGGTGACGCGGGCCACACAGTCTCTGATTGCCTCGCGCACTTGAACGACGTCGCGCACTTGGGAGGCTGCGATGTTTCGCGCCTATTTGTAGGGCGAGCAGGACTGACATGGCGTGATCGAGGGCGAGGTTTTCCAGCGAGGAGGCGCGATAATCAGAACGGATCTGCGAACTTTGGCAAGAATTGGATCGAGCGGGAGAAACTGGAGGTGCTGAAGCGAAGCAATATTGGATCTGAAACCCAATCACATTACGTAAGTTCCTGCTTAGATCTTGATGATGGGGAAGGGGGGAGATGATACTTGAAAGATCAACATAGATGCACGAAGACAGCGAAGATCAAAGAAGAACAACCCACCTACAGAGCATTTTATTAATTGCCTTAAAAAATAGGGAGAAAAAGTATTAAGTTAGTTACAGTAAATCAAATACGAACTTAATGTCTCAAACGAGACTTGAATCAAAATCCATATTCACTGTGAGCTTGCATGTTGAACGACTACGATATGAAGGGAGACTCGCTACTATGACAGTTAAAGTTGGTTATTTAAGACGACGTTGAAAAGCAATATGGAATAATACTGTACAGAAAAACAGAAAAACGTGAGGAAATATTTATCTAGAGTGATGCATTCCTGTAGCATAATCTCTTGTGCCAGAATCGAACTTACAAACTCAGAGTGTCATATATGGTTCACCATAAACGAGTCAAACTACCACACTCTAATATGGAAACTATGAACATTCACAGTTTTACATTGACTTTCCACAGATTGAAATTGTTTGAATTGCTCCATCGGGAATTAGTGAAAAACTAGAGGAATGAACTCACTGATTGAAGCTGAGGCTTTTTAAAACTGTAAAAGTAACGAAATATTTTTTTTTTTTTAATGTACAGAAAATGCGTAATTTTACTTTAAATTTAATTGTGCTTTTTTTTTCTAAATTATTTCGTCAGATCATAAGAAAAGTATGCATTAAGGCCACGCGCTCTTGTTTCTATTGTTTTTGCGATATTATTTTTTTAAGCTCAATTGAGAGCAGATATCAAAAATCTTTTTTCTGTGACAGTTAGTTTTTTATACAAGAAATTATACGGTTTCGACTAACAAGTCAGCCAGAATTTCGTTAATTACGTGGGCAATGTTAATGAAATTATTTCATATTACAGTAATGGATAGCCTACTCTACAGAAGTTAAGTTAATATCATAATTCAAAATTTAACGTTATTTATTGTATTTTTTTCTGGGTATGTTCAAAATTGCAGCATTTATTGGCATTACCGAAAATAAACAAAGCTGTATGGACAACTTATGTTTTCCACTAGACATCTAAAAAAGATTAAATAATAGTAGTTTATTTGGTTACAACAAACTGAAGTTGCAAGACGTTATGACAGTGCAAGGAAACTTATTTAAACTAAAATAATAAATAAAATATTCATGCGAGCATTATTACAATTATTTTTCGTGTTGCCTTCAATTTGGTTCTGCACTATCAGATCAAAAGCCGTATAGGCCTAGTTTAAGTTTCAGGTAGTAGACTATCAAAAAAATTTACCTTTTGTGGCAGGTCCTACCTTCGAAATATTAGTGATATCATACCCATGCGACTCACAATACGTAAAAATAATATGTTAACATATTTACTGTAGACAACGTAGCAAAATTTGTGCTCTCACAACCTAAACGGAAATAATATATAAATAAAAGCGTAAGTAATAAACAAACATGGGTAGGCCTAATTGCCCAGATCAGCTTTAAATCATTTTGTTGGTTAACACATATTATGATTAAACAAAACACTTTAATGACATGGAAATATATAGACGTAGGACTTCTGGCCTTTTCTTTTGGTAATATGTAGGTCTACATTTTTGCAGCTGACAGGCACAAAATCTCACGTGGACTTGATATTAACAACTTACTTGCTAAAAAAACATTAAACACGAATTTCTTCGTATAAAAAGAATTTATTGAGTCGGCGCCTTAAAATAGCATGTTTACATATAGGACTACAACAAGAACCGTAAGTGTTTACCCACAAATTCTGTTAAAATAAAAGTTAGGTAACATTTATATATATATTTTATGTAGCATATTCCTCTGGATGGATTACCTGCTTCTTACTTAGCCAGTGTTTTTTTTTTGTAGACATGCCACGCTGCTACAAGTTCTCGTCTTCCGAAAAACGTCTTAATATCCTGTTGTCGTTGGCGATTACAGGCCGGGTATTTTAATCCCTACTTTATAATAGTACAATTACGTATATGCACAAAATATTAAAATAACACCTTACAAGAATCTCAAACGTACACGAACACACGAGAAGCTCAAACATTCGCATCACAAATGGCCGGTCGTTGTTTTGGTTGCCGGACGTCAGAATATCCCTTTGGCGATTACATGCTGGGTTTTGTAGTCCCCACATTGTAATATAGTAAATATACGCACAGAATATTAAAGTAACGCATTATAAGAATCTCAAAAACACACGAACGCGGTAACTTTTCACACTCGCAAATGGCCGTGCTTTGTTTTGGTTACAGGTTGACAGATAACGGTGCAGTTGTTTGTAAATTAGTTATGAAATTACACGATTTGAATAAAATAAAATTGTTGACTGACTAATGCTGGATACGAAGCCGTGTTACTATATTACGGTTACTCCAAAATGCTTACTAATTTTACACGTAGGAATACACACTACTTTCGACGGCGGCGATGGAAGTTAACCAACTTGTTGATCAGGGCTGCCACTACTGCTTCATCAGGTCAAACGATCACGTCCTGTTGTTTTTAATGGTATGTTATTCCTCCACGTGTTTGGCACGTTTTGAAAATATTGGTAGTATCGGCTGTCAAGACACGGAACTCTTACATGGGATATAGACAGTAGCATTTGCCTGTAGTGATTTTGGCTAATCCTGACCGGGTGACATGGAACCGAAGTCAGGTCTTTCAGAATCAGAGTCCAGTGTTTTACTATTGCACCACATTGCTCGATTACTGTGTTCTAAAGATAACCTGTTATTTTCGAGGTTAAATAGACATATTCGTGTTAAAATACCGATGATTTACTACCATACTGCGATTCCAAACATACGTAAATAATTCGTAAAATAGTTATCATAAAAACAGTTTATTTGATAGCCTATATTGTTAAAATCCATACAACCCTTATACATACAATCATAATGTGAACTCCTAAATAACATTATTTTCCGTCAGCATTGCCTGATGTCCCGCAGAAAAAAAAATGTGATCAAAACATTTGGCAGCTGAAACATGTAGGCCCACTTATGAGACGAGATCTTGTTAACTTTTCTAAAATGTGACTGTTTCTATGCGCCAATATTTACGATATCGTATCTTATCCCTATGAATTCCGAGTAAAATAAGTTTTAGTGTATATATGCACAAACACACACACATGTGTGTATATGTATATGTGTATGTGTCTATATATATGTGTGTGTGTGTTTGTATATATATATATATATATATATATATATATATATATATATATATATATATATATATATATACACACACCTAAAAATATTACGCGTCTGCTGTGTAATTTTCTGTTACCATCCCAATCAAAACTGTTTACAAACGTAAAGCAAGACCCGTGACTAAATGCTTACTGCTGTTAATGTTAGTTGTTGAAGGTATTTATGGGACAAGATTTGACCTATAAAAAGGTCAGACCAGCTTTCTTTTTTCAGCCTTCAAAAGCGGTTAGAATTTCTGTTTAGTTACGCAAACCACGCCCACGCTCCGATGGACGCGTCGTGCCATTAAGCTAATGCCATTAAGCCTCTGGGTAACCGAATATTCTCTTCCTTCGTCTTAAAAACGCTGCAAAATCTCCAGGGGCCTGTTCAAATAACGCAAGTATTTTAATAGTGCTTCACTAAATTGAGTTTCTAACCCTGGACGACGACCGAAAATGTTGATTTGCTGTCGCAACGGCTTGGATACATCCACAGGAACAGGACTCCGATTAAATGTCACTGCCAGTAATTTGCACCGACGCAGCGCAGCGCAGGTGCAGAGCAAGTATATAAAAACGCGTTTCTTCGCTTGCACCTTTAGTCACAGTTGTAACTGAATAAACTTCCACATTTTTTAGCTGCGCATGCGCAAACAAAGAAGATGTACTAGTGCCGAAGTATTTGATAGGCGCATATTTACAGCTAATTTGTAACCATTACTTTACCTCTAGCACGTCTGTGTGTGAGTTAATTCTACTACAGCGCAACCTGACGTAACACACATGCAAATTTTGAGTTGCACCCATAAAAAGCTACATTTAATCTTCCCCCACCAATAGTTTCTCATATAAATAATTACGTAATTTTACAGGACAATTTTATTAGAAAAATTATATAGTTAGAAATAGTTAGCAATAGCAATTTTTACAATGCGTGTGTATAATTTTAATATAACTGATATTTCCAAATAAAAGTTTACCAATAGGCGTATACTCATAACATAATTCGACACAATTTTTTGTCTATTTGCAAGTATTCGACGAAGATTTTTAACTTATACCAATGAGCCTTAACCCCGAGTTGTTTAAATTAGTTTCAGGTTTAAAGTAAAATGACGTCAAAAGTAATTTTAAAAATACGAATATTTTTCAAATAATTGCGATGACTCATGGGGGTCGAACCAGGGGAGGGAGGGGGGAGTGCCTAATAACATCTCTAGCCCAGTTCGCTGCACGCCTCATCACCTTAAAAATGCAGGGTACAAAAATAAACGCTAAATCACCATTTTAAATCCACACGTGAAAAATCTACAAAACATCAACCCTAAATAATGATATTAGCAATATTTATGAGTAAACATCTACGGTACCCATATTGAACTATTTGTTAAGATTAATCATATCCACTGCAATTAAAAGTAATAGATTACGTGGGCAGCGACTGTTCTTTAAAAAATACCTCCTCGGGAAAAATTTTTGCTCAGAAAGTTGGCAAAAAAGAATATTTACGTTTGCTTTTCTTTTCCTTTCAAGTCGGCTTCGAGAAACGTACAGTTTTTTACCGACGCTTTTAGCGCGGAATTACGTAAGCTTACAATGCTATGTATTTTATTTTCAAAGTTGTGGTACAGAGCACAATCGCTCAACCAACATATTTTATTTGTCTTAATGTGCATTTTAAGTACCGTACTTAGAAATTTATTTTTAACTAAGCCCCCTAGAGGAAATATATTCGCTCACAGATTTCCGGGTATTAAAAACACCAATTGAACGTTCCTACAGCAATGTTGGTACAAGGAGATGAACAAAAATAGTCAGTAGTGACATGCATGTTGGTTTGATAGGTTGTGAACCCCGCCAAATATAATTTAACATGTATAATGTATAATTTAACCAGAACTCTCAGGTAGGTAGCCCTTCAGTAAGTTTCTTCGTACAAAGATGAAAACAATGGGAAATTCGTGTCGATAATACCTACAGCTGCCCTAAAGTCCTCAAAATAAAATATTTTCGGGGGTGGGGTATTTAGGGACCAACGGAAAATTCGTATCGATTGACAGCTACCCTCAGGTCATCAAAATAAAATTATGCGGGCGTGGGGCATTTGTACGAATGTTTCAATTTACATTTTTTTTCTGTTTCTGCGGTTCAGGTTTTTTTTAATGACCCTATATTTGAATATATGTGTAATACTAGGGTAAACATACAGTCTAATCCTGTAATGTCAAGGTTGAATCACTACACAGTGTAGTCTTGAATCTAAAATTGCAAGTTGTTGATGTAGACAAAACACCTGTAAGATTAAGTTCAGGCCAGCGTACGATTCTCTCTCTTGTAAAATACACTTGCAAGTTTTTCTTATATATTAGACAAATGTTACTGTATTAAATAGTATATACGTACTACCAATGCTGGCTATGTTTCATCACTATATTTTATGTGTATGCATGTATGAGTAAGTGTCCATAATGTTATGTGAGCCGTAATGGCATGCATTAAATGATGACGATGTTCAAAGCTGTATGAATAGCCATGAACAAATATGTATGTACTACTTCCGTAAAATGAACCAACGGCTCAGAAAACCTAAGTAAATAAAAATTTTAAAAAATAAATAAAAAGTATAAGTCCTACTTATTTTATACGACTCAAAGTTTAACTCTCACTATCCTCCAGTCCAGTATTTTGTGCCATTGTAGGTCGTAACACATTTAAATAATTATAGTGCGATCCTTCGCGTATTTGCCACTGCTTTTGGAACAGACGTGATGCTGTTGTAAAACTGAAGCTAATCTGACATAAACAAAATTATGATCGTATATATTGTTGAGAATATCCGAAATTTACTTCACTGTTTTAGGATGCAAAGTTTTTGGATTTAATATAAGTGTTTCAGATGTAGAAAACTAATTTAGTTTACAAGTAACAGTAAATATGTTATTTAAGTAAGTTTCGTGGTTTTGGTGATCACAAATCCCGGTCAAATGTTTACCAGCTGAAACAGTTTTATAAATGTTGTCATGCATAGCTGCCTAACATAGCCTACGTGAAAATCGTTTGGTCTTGTCATGTACCCATTGTAGTCATTACAAATTACAGAACAAAACTTGATCGAAAATACCACGCTGAAATTATAAGTCTCATATTTCTAAGTAGGTGGAATTGTAAAATGACAAAGCACAAATATTCAAGAGTAAACTTTTTTTTTTTTCAGATGATGACAATAAAAATAAATTTGAGGCATAAGCTACTCGTTATATACACACATACATACATACATACATACAAATATATATATATATTGTCTTGAAAATTTAACTAAATTAAACTGATCAAATTTTAAGGAATGTTGTGAAACCGATATTGGTATTACTCTTCTACCTTCAACCAAGGTTACTTTGTGCCATCTCTGAGTAACTTTGTGCCACTCAAAGTATTTATTTGGTGGTTGTTTAGCATAAAAAATTGAAATTCAAAATCGATGATTTCAATATATAGTTTATAATACTTAGTTAGAAACCCTTAATTTTTACTCAAGTGAAATAAAAACCCGCAACTACCCAGTCTGCCCAGTTATTACAGGGGTATGAATCACGGTCGTAATATTTTCGGCCGTGGTATGAACGGATGTATGTTTGTTGACAACATCTAATACTGACTTCTCTTTTATTTTATCGTTGGTTTTGTGGTTTTCGTGGGGCTCAGCAACATTCACTCGCAATAAAGATGGAATCACACGACGCAATTTACAGATTGCGCAGCTCATTGTATGCTATCAGCTGCACAATAATTGCAATGAAATCGCTCTCACTCTCTGCATGTCCACCTTCTACATGGCGTAATTCACAATGCAATATACACCCAACTCTTCCCTTTCCCTCCAAACTATAGTTTGTTGCCTATGCCTATCGTATAAACTTTGGAATTATTTTAAAAACATGTCCGTGAGTAAATTGTGTGATGGATGCGAGGACGAGGAAAGTGAGAACCTTGTATACATTCGCAGCCACAACATTTAAAGCACTATCGCGCAAATGTCAATTATGATAGTTAGGCGATTTTGTGTTGTACAGCACTGGGTATTTCTTATATTCCTCCAATATACGAAACACACTCTCACATGTCCACTCCATTTTTTGTTTACGTGTACAGTACGGCCCGCGAAAACTCTGCTTGAATTTGCCAATCTCATTTCTTGTTTCACGCAATTTGCAAGGCATTGCACAGAAGTACCGTAAATCGGGGTTACTTTGACATTGCGGGGTAACTTTGACGACTCAAAATTTTGGTTTTTATACTGTTTAGTGACGAAAGTTTCAAACATTAGCTATAAGGTTAAAATGAATTATTTAAACTACTCGACTCATATTATCTGTTTATTTACCAGATAACCAAAAAAACTAATATTCTGGATAGTCATAGTAGCCCCGAAAATTGTCAAAGTAACCCCGGTTTACGGTATATAGCTTGTTCTATGCTCTCAAATCGCGTCGTCGCTTGTATTGCATGTGATATTCTGAAAATTTTGTATTTGACTTGCAACGCAATTTTAGCGTATTGCACGTAAATTGCGTGTTTATTGAGTCGTGTGGTTTCAGCTTAATGTACCGCCATGAAAATAGTTCTCGGTTTATAATAAATTCAAACGGCAGATTTAACTACTGGCCCTGATTTATTATATTTATGAGAAAATGTAAGGGTTGATTTTCTTCAAACTGTCGTCCATTTGTGACTTGTGTTTTAGATAACAGCTCATCGCTAACACCACACCAGCCATCACATGTACTAACGCTGGCAATTTTATCACAGGCTTAATTTTCTAATTCGTTATATATAACCATATAAAATAGGCCCTGAATTATTTTTTAGTACCGTATGTGCCTAAACAAGTCCATAAAACACTAAATAAGTTTAATAACAGAATTAGACTACCTTTCGGCTTATAACATGAATCATTTTTCTCTAAAAAATTAATAATTCCCTTAGACACTGTTGTAAATTAAGGTTTGAATTTCAGTTAGTTAAGTTCAACGTCTTACCTGAAGTCAAGGTGAAACAGTAAATAATGTGTTTCAGTTTCGTTTAGTTGAATTAGTAATTCGCTTTTAAAACTTAGGAAATAAAAATTCTTTAAACTTATAGCACACACCACAGAATAAAATCTACTTATTTATTGCATAGAGCAAGTAAGGTATACGTTATATTATATTATTCTGTGGTCACGTAAGGTCTATAGATCTTGGTGATCACGTCTTGTCGAAAGAACAAGGAGGAATGTTCAAATTCGCATTGAAGCAATGGACGTGACGTCACACGAGAGCATTGGTTCCAAACAAATGTGTGGTTTGAAAGTTTAGCATTGAAATACAAATGTAAATATCAGTTACCAGTTGACTTAATTCATTATTTTTGTATTGCCCATCTTTAAATTGCAAATAAATTATACTATTCAAACGAGAACAAACATGTAAGTTTACCTTTAGGTTAAGTAACCTCGTCACTACTTACACATTCATAACTCCGAGTATGCTTCAATTTTATCTCTTAGGCTGTGTTCATAACCTCTATGATTTTACATATTTCGAAAAACAATAGATTCTACCCAATTTTCTTAGGAATGTAAAATTAGGTCGTTGTTTAGCATGTGCCGAGAATATATCTGTTCGGAACCAGCATTGTTATGTGACGTTACGCTAATGGTGTCCATAGGCACAGAATAATGCCTTTGGGCACGGCCGTAGAAGAACAGGTCTGGACCTTAGAGTAAATATAGTAAATATAAATATATGTTACCTCTATGGTCTGGACCACGGTCGTAGAAGAACAGGTCTGGACACTCGCCTGGAAACTTGACCCCCTTGTTGTTTGGCTGTAGTTCACCAAGTTACCGAGAATATTGTGTTTTATTGGCGTTGATGTTACGGCGGTCGGACTAAACTCCGCCCACTTCCTTTCCGCTAAGATAAACAATTTATCAAAACGTATTTTTTATCAATTTATGAAATACTTTCTTCGCTCACAATTTTAAGAAAAGGCTCCAGCAATCTTTATTTACTTTATAAATTTTACAATGGAAAAAAAGTGGACGGAGTTTGAGTCCGACCGCCCGGAAAACAGCGCCAAAAAGTACGACATTATCGGTAACTTGACGAACTACAGCCAACAACAAGGGGGTCAAGCAAAATACATTGTTAGATAGGCGAGTGTCCAGACCTGTTCTTCCTACGACCGTGGCCTTTGGGTTACTGTAGAAAACCTTAC
The DNA here is from genome assembly GCA_003012365.1 of Medauroidea extradentata. Taxonomy (NCBI): domain Eukaryota; kingdom Metazoa; phylum Arthropoda; class Insecta; order Phasmatodea; family Phasmatidae; genus Medauroidea; species Medauroidea extradentata. The sequence continues at coordinate 47,725 of PNEQ01127623.1, read as the reverse complement.
TTTTTGCAACCACTGTGGTAGAGCGTAGAGTGAATATTTTATTCACTCTACGGAGAAGAGCCGTAAGCAAAATTTACTAGGCCTAGAAAATGGAGAATGAATATTAGTTGTCAAACAACGTGAAGTTCGAAAGTGTTGCAAAGGGAGCGAATTTTTTGTCTCAGTGTAGGAAAACTCGTCTTTCAGAATCTTAAAGAAAGTTACTATGGTGTAATTGTTGTCCACCAGCGCCATGCAAAAATTACTGACATGTTGTAAACACAATTCAGACCGTACAACCGCGCATTCGCCTTCCACTCAGCGGGAATCGTGCCGTTGGTCGGTGAGTTATCCCGCTTCCCTTCACACCCCCTCCCCCTTCCACCATCCTCACCACAGCTGATCAAATAGTTGCCTTCGGGTACACTCCTCATGCGATATTTATTCATTACCGACATTATTAACGGAAATTTCAGACTCGAATAACTAATAACGTAAACAAGCTTCTTGAAACGGCAAGAAAGAACTTAAGTTTAACCAATAACCTTCGCGGAAGTTACGAAAATAATCAAATTCAGGACGAAATTAATTTGGTGTAATTTTATATTTACTAACCATCTACAAAGCAATGTTAAAACTGTAAAACTCAAACGACTCTTGGAACGATATTCAATTACCCCAAAAATGAGGTTTTTGTAGTTAACACGCGACAAATCAACCTTTTACCAAGCATGAGAAAAATATTTTAATAGCTGCTGTTACAATTTTACGCAGATAGCCTACTATCAAATTTTGTACCAGACAACCAATTCCAGGTCAGAACGAAGAACCGTAGAAAAAGGAAGAACTACGAACCCGTAATAAAATAACTGAAGATGCAACAGACGGTTTTAATAACAGAAATAATAAACAATACACTGTCGTAACCATAAAGAACATTCAATAAAGTCGTAACACCTTGTTTTTCTATGAGTCTGACTGCCGGGACTATTAAACATAGATTTTCCAATGACACCATGCATTTACTATTGCACCATATATAACGAAAGAAGGTTTAACACATTACGCTAGATAGGAAATAATCCTTTGCTGTAACAGCAGCTGTAGCTTTAGATTTGCTGTAGAAAGTTTGTTTTCAATAGTAAAATCGTTTCCGTAAGAATATCAAGTTCTATCATTGGCAGCACAGTTAAAAAATAAACTATAAAAATGTAAATGATTGAATACATGGTTTTCGATTACTTCAGTTTGACAGATTTCTCTGCGCGCGTAATGGTTCCAACACAGCAACAAGCGGAAAATCCAGATTTGACTCAGATTTTTTCAAGTAGCTCACATCCACTCTTGGAGCGACAATTTGACACTGAGCATGCCTTTTAACTGATTTTAGTAGGTACTATATACGTACTATGGCATCTACGAACCGTACATCATTATACAGAAAAATGTACGGTTGGTTCTTGTTTTTAAAAATGTATGATAAAATAACAAATTTTACGGTAGATAGAAACAAGACCAATTGTAAGGCAAAGATAAATATGGGAAAACTGATAAAAAAAAACTATCGTGTGTGTTCTGATAAAATTTTCACAATATCCTTTGTAAATACATTTTTAAGTAATTTCTCATTTTTCCTTCTTTATTTGTGTGGTTTATAACGTAATTCTTTTACAAATTAAATACCGCTATTTAATATATTTCGACTTTTACATTTACCAAGCGCGATTTTTATACGCATATATTGCCAGGATTAGAACAGTACAGTATTATATTTTTACAGGTTGGGCAAGGTACACTGAGGGATGGCGGTATTTGATTAAATGAATTAAATAAATAAAGCAAACCTAATTTACTAACAACTTTCTACACTAAAATGTCTAAATGTCACTAATGATTAATCGCTATTAAATAAATGTATCTATAAAGATCACGAGTATGTTACAAGTTGAAAGCAAACAAAACAAATAATTACTATAAACATAAAGGTAATAAAATCAAAATAATAAAGTCTCAGCGTGTCCTTTGTATTTTTTTAATTCTAAAAATTACGATACTTTTTTTCATATTTGGTAATTTTTTTAATGCTGAAGGACTTGATTGTGTGGTTTCAAATCTTTTAGCACATGGACCATATTATCTCATTTCAGTGTAAATCATGTCATTCGCTTAAGTTAGTTGGTTTTTGTTATTAGTATGTTCGCGTAACTTGCAAATGTGGACTCTGACATGCCGCTATGGGAAGACTATGAGAGCTAAAAATGTTTCACGAGTGGTAGTTGTAGTTACAAGTAACGTCTATAAAACTAACACTGTTTCGTACTTTGCGACATGAACGCCCAACGCTTCAAACGCAGTGTCTTAGTAAACAGTTTTTTTTTCTATACGATAATATCCAGCGCGTGCCCATTGTGCTATGTACGAAAAGAAAAACTTTAGAGAAGGTCGGGACCCGATTGCTGAGACACTATGTTCATTTTAAAAAACACTGTTTCTAAGCCCTCCAACATAGCTAAAAAAAAAACGGCCTATTTTAGACTGCCGTATACTTAAAAAAGTTCTGCACTGAACTTAGTTGCAGATTTTCCACCAATACAATCATATGGTCACCTAGTAAAAACAGTTCTGCGGGAAGCTTGCACGCTAGTTCAGCTTTTGGATCGTTGAGACGATGCGACATTTTATACGCGCTTCAATGTCGCCCTTAGTCTATCGTTTCTAAGCCTCTAACCCGCAAGTAGGTAGCGCCCTTAAGGGTGCAGCGCCGGCGGATGGAGGGAGCACTGGACTTCGGGCCATAAAACCTAATTTAAGAGAGCATTTAAAGAGTGGTAGATATGTGTATCCATTTCTGCTCCTTCATTAGTCTCTAAAGTTTATTTTCACGCTCCTGAAAATTGTGAAAATGGGTGTTTAAGCTGTCCTTTTTAGGTATAAAAATTTTGACTCAGGCTCTTTTAAAATGTATAGTCGTTTACAATACGTCTTTGTCTAATATGACGTCATAAAGTGATAGGGCCCCCACCGACGAGCTGTGTAATAAACATAGAGGGGCCGAAGTAGAAATGTTCAAGGTTCTCAGGTGCATGAAGCCTGTTTGAAAGTGGGCTTTAATTTTATTTAAAGTCATAACATTGTCAGATAATGCAATTTTATGTGGTTTTAACCGATAATTGGGAGTGATAGTTTCGGATATTGATAGTTGGGGTACATGACTGTGTTCGTCGAGTTAAGTTGTTTTAACTATGCCTGATCGACGTATCATAACTATGAGAGAATATTCGTATCCTTTAACATGGTAAAAACAATTGCTTCCCATCGTATTGCTGCGATGCCTTCTGTCTACTCGGCGTATGGATGCACTAACTGCAGCAATAAAACAAAACAGTTATCATATTACAAGAAAGTACTGAAGGTTCTTATAACACTGTTTCTAAAGATAGAGAAATTATTTTTATTTGGTATGTATCGCAACGAGCTGTGTAGTAGCTCACTGAAGTATTGTTTACGCTGTTAGTGCGAATATTGTTATTAATATTACTATGCTTGAACATAATTGTTTATATATTATAATAATTGTTTCATTAGCTAAATACAAGTATTCAATACAGAGATGGAATGGGATGGATGGTACACACAATTTCTTATTGTTACAAACAGTTTACAGTTATTGCAACGCCAGCAAAATGCGATATTAAAAATATTTTTAAAAATGCAGAGAATTAAATACATTTTATTAGGGGGTGGGGTTTTTAGTTCTTGATTTGGTCCACGAGTCATGAAGAGGGAAGGGGGAAGGTGTTAGTGTTACAGGTAGTTAATATGTAAATTGTGGTTTCGTGCAAGATTTTTGTAATAAGTAATTTTAAAATTTGTGTATGAAACATTCAGGCTTATTTCCAGAGGTTTAAACCTTCTTTGGAATTAAACATTATCAGTAATCCTGGTAATCATAACCTTGCTTACAAAAGTCGTACACGGTACAGAAAACTGAGTAAATAATTCCGTATGTGGATCAACAAATTGAGGTTTTTTACTACCTTTACAGATAATTCAAAATAAATGTTCAAAAGCTGTTTTTAATCTTCCGTGGTCAACTCCCAGTGTTAAGGTACATACCTTTACTAACATCTTACCCCTGAATGGACTGTATGAGCTTAACTCAATGTCACACATTTATGCACACCCAGAGCAAGCTGACTCAAATAATTTATAGTAAACTAGGGGTGCTAATAAAAATTCCTACATGCCATTAGGACAGAATATGGACGAAGTATAACCAACTTTTATGGCTGTAAAGTATATAACACCCTTAGCAATGAAATTAAGATATCTAGTAACTTGAGTATGTTTAAAATTATACTAAGATTGTCCATAATGGAAAAAATAAGCATGTGGCAAAATCTCGTACCAATTTGACTGCCTATCACAATCCGATAATATAGGCTTAGCTAAACCCGAAATCTAATTAAACACCTCCTTGACAGTATAGCGGTTAGTGTAATGCAATATATTTGCTCTAGATTGAATAAATTACTGTGTAACTGTTTAGTATCTATAGTACATACTAGTACATATGAAATAGTGGACAAATTCTTGACATGAGTTTTTTTAGTAAAAAAAATGTCTTGTCATTAAACTGTGTTGTTAATTATTTCTTCAATAGTGTCAAAGTAAACCCATTATCTTGTACCTATCCACTCTGCATTGTGTAATTTAAAATTGCTTGTATCGTAACTGTTCTCTGTCGCCATCTAAATATCCGTACATCCATAATCTCTAAAGATTCCTAATCGAGCTCTGCGCCAGGGAATCAACAGAATAAATTGTTGAAATAATCTATTATAAGAAATGAAAAATAAATAAAATTACAACACATACCTTAAATGCATAGATCCATGTCCACTATAACGTTGTGAGTTGTCAGGGAGAAGACCACGTGTCATTCCAATGACTAATTGTCCCTAGCGGCATTTCCGCACTTGTACGCCTCGAACGCGCAAAATATATTCATCCAGGCAACCACTTTACAAAAGCCACTCTATGGATAAATGTGAACACTGACTGACTAACTTACTGACATATCAAACTGCAGCCCAAACCACTGCACATTGAATCGTGAAATTTTTGTGGGGGTTCCACTCAGGTCGTAGGCGAGCACTAAGAAGGGATTTTTCAAATTTCGACCTCTAAGGGGGCGAAAGGGGAGGGGGAATGTGTTTTCGAAGAAACGTCAATAGAGCTCGAACCCGACGGCCTATCATTGTGATTTTTACTTTAATAGGACACTCATAAAAATTCATATTAGCCAATTTAAGGAATTTTTGAAATTCAGTATTTAAGGGGGTGAAAAGACCTTAAATGTGTTATTGATTAACTATAGATATCTAGCGAATCCTTCGGAGTAGAGAGTTGGTATTCACTTCAAAATGTTGCTTACATAAATACCCAAAAAGCAGTTTTAGGATTTTTTGAGATTCGACCTCCAAGCAGTTGAAAGGGGCAAAATATGTTTTTTATGAATCGTCTATATAACCGAAACACAATTGACTATAGTCGTGATTTTTACTTCAGTTGGTTACGTATAAAACTGTCTATGACAGGACTCCAAGATGTTTCGAAATTCTTTAATTAAGGGAGTGAAAAAATGTGAAATATGTTTCGATTGTTCCTCTATATCTGTCGAACCAATCGAAATATCGAAGTGCTCTTTTCTTTAGATTGATGCTTATGTAAATATACCATATACCATCAAAATATATTTTCCGAATTCGGCCCCAAAGATGTTTAAAAAATGGTAAAATGTGTTTTCGATTCACAATTGATTTATATCGACTCCATTGATTTTTTATAGCGACGTGATTTTTGTTTAAGATTGGTGCTTACTCAAATACCTGAAAAGTAATTTCAAAATTCCCCACCTAAGGACTTTAAAAGGCGTGAAAAATTATTAAATGTGTTTTTAATTAATCGTCGATATATCTTGAACACAACGGGCTATTGTCGTGTTCTTCACGTCCAAGAGATACCAGTAAAGTAGTCTAAAATGTGATTCAAGTATTGTTCTAAATTCGGTCTCTTCGGAGATGAAAAGACCTAAGTTATAATGTGTTTTAGATAAATCCTCGACATCTATCGAACCCGTCGAGATATACAGTAAATTTTTGTTTCAGGATGATGATTATAAAAATAAACACAAAATGGTTTCGAAATTCGAACTCTCAGTACTATGCAGGGGTTATGTTTTTTTTTATATATTTTTTTATATATGAGCGATTTTGATTCGACTGAATGGGCTACCGTCGTGATTCACTCTTCAATTTGATACTTATACTAATGTCTAAAATGTGAAATTAAAGTATTTCGAAATTCAACACCCAAAAGGGTGAAAAAGCGCAAAATTTGTTTTCCATCAACCCATGATATATATCTAACCAGTAGAGATATTGAGGTGTTGTTCGCGTCAGAGTGATGCTTACATTAGTATTTAAAAAATAATATGTAAGTTTTTTTTTACTTTATGAGATAACTTTATTATTAGGAATAAAACTAAGTTTGTGAACTTTCACGGCAGACGTTCCGAAAAGCAAGTACGACCAGCGAGAAATAAATGATTTCTGAATTCACGCTACAGAAGCACATCGAGCCGTGGTATTGAACCTTTTGTCTATGCATTGAACAATCTCTATGAACGCAGGACATGAATATTTTACTTTTTAAGTTAAATTTGTTTTCAAGAATTATTCCGACGTAACGTGACGCAGTTGTTTGTAACTCAGGTCTACATTCCGGGAGGTTCTGGGCTCGAATTCCGTTAACAGCTTTGTACGAACGTTCAATTCTGCCACACAATACTGCATAGCACAACGAATTAGTGCAACTTCCATGTAGTCGTTTAAAAGAGGTAAAATGGATTATGTAGGCTACATCACTTTCCACTTAGGTCCCCCGAGAACCAGTGGCGTCATTTCAAGTTTTTCTAGGGGGGGGGGGGCAAGATTTTGTTTTCTGGCGACAGTGACCTTGTTGCATCTTTTTTATTAATTAAGCATGTATAAATTAGATAATTTAATAATACAACTTCAGTTTTATGTCCTTAAGTTAGCATTATTTACATTTAAAAATACAAAAAATATATTTATACACATAAAATTCTAAATCCAGGGGGGGGATTTGCCCCCCCCCCCATGTAGGCCCAAATGACGCCCCTGTCGACAACGTCAGCTCACATAGTATATTATCTCACTAATCCAAAGATTTGGACATCAAATGCGTTTTCACGAAACCTTTTCCCACCAAAACTTTCTAATCGCATTAAACTTCAAGTGAATATTTTGAAAATATGTAATAGAGGGCACCGTTACCAATGGTTATGCGCAAGGTAAATCAGACGTTTTTCGTTCGATTAACATCTTACATTTAAGAGTCTATAACTACCCCACAGCGTCAACTTTGCAGGGATATAAGTAAGTCCCGTGAAGTAGCTGTTAGTGGCAGAGACAAACTTAAGACTGCTTTTTGCGTGGACAGCTATAGCTGCTTATCCTGCTGCAGTTAGCTGAACTTGCAGCTTTGTCATTCTAACACTTGGTGACTGAAGTACCAATCTGGTGTACAAAGAGTTTTTTTTCTCATTAAAGTTAATATTATCAGTTATGAATAATACTCGCGAGCAAAGCTGCGGGGGACTGCTAGTTTGTATACATAGAGATAACATTGCTCAAAATTATGTCGTCATAAACTTAATAAATGCATTATCAGATGATAATGTTCAGATACTACTATATAAAATAGATACGACAATTAGAATAAATAATAATAAAAAATGTAGCAAAGTTATAGAAAAATGAAGGTATTTTAACCCAAGAAAAAATGTGGAATTTTAAGGCTGATTTAAGGGGCCTCCATAGATAGGCTGCATTTGTGTGTGTGAGACAAGAGCGGTTTCAAAGTCTAACACTATGTTTCTATACTTGGGTTTTTCGAATCCGTTCGTTACTTTTCCAGATACGGTAGCCTATAAAAGCCGTTTTTGGCCATTTTGAGGGGTCCGAAAATGACGTTTTTGCTAAACGTGCTGAATTTTCAAAACTACAGCGACATAGTTTGAAGTGTGTGTTCTTTCAGCGCAGATAGGGAGACCTCTTAAGTGAATCATGGGATTTTGTTAATAATAATGAAGATGTTAATGTACAGTTTAATGACTTTATATTATTATGTTTTAAGGCATTATGAAGGACATTGTCCTATGAAAATTGTTAACAAAACTAGAGTAAAGAATAGTAAACCATGGATTACAAACCAAAGTGTAACATTAAGTAAACATAAAAGATTTCTTTATCTTAAATGCAAACAGACTGTAATACCTGGTCTTGTTATATAAAAACTTTTGCAAGGAGTTTAAAATGTATCTATCAAACGAAAAGTACTGTAACTATTATGAGAAAGGAATAAATAACTAGTCAAACAAAATTAAAACAATATGGAATATTATTAAAGCGGACTCAGGTCGAAATAATAAGTATAATCATATCTGAAATTGAAGTAAATAATGTTAAAATTGTAAACAAAATAGAAATTGCTTATATATTTCACAGGTATTTTTAAATAATGCCCATGACTTAGCTTTGAAAACTATAAGTTATAATTTAAATAATGGATTGCCAATATATTATGTAAAAATGATGTTTCCAAATAAACTTCCAGATATTGAGTTCTCTCATACAAATCTCCTAGAAATTAAAAAAAAATTATTGGTGAAATGAAAGCTAATGCTGTATGTGGATATGATGGAATAAATTGAAAAGTAGTTAAATTCTGTGCTGATGAACTATGTTAGTTAAGTTATATTTGCAATAATATTCTAAGAAAAGGAATATTTCCAGATAGAACGAAACAGGCTGTGGTTTTACCATTGTTTAAAGAGGGATAGGACAAAATTAGTAATTATAATTACTGTATACAGACCGTCATTGAAATTATTGAAAAGCTATATACAGGATGAGTCGGGAGACAATGACAATATTATAGGACGTGATAGTAGCCTACTGGTCATTCTGATCAAAAATGTTCATGTAAACATGGGGTAAATATGTGCCGATTATCGAGATAGCCACGTTTGAATGAAGAACACTGAAAACCTGTAAATGTATCTATTGTTTTTGAGACAGGCAGGGTAGAGAGTGTTCTATATGACAAGTTCTGAAATGAAAGAAATATTACATACTATATGGTGTGAGATTAAAAGATTTAATTGAAACAATTGTGAAATTTTTAATCGGGTGGAAAACATTTTTAACTTATTTTGCTATGAAGTGCTAGGACCGTACAAATAGCATACGATCCTTACTGGACCGTACGTTCATACATAGCGAAATTATTGTATATGTACGGTCAAGACCGTACGCTTGGCTGATTTATGGATTATTCGTAATTATAGTATATTTACGTATTCTATAATTCGTCAGAGATTAAAGTTTTAGGTTTTTTCTTTAAGAACTAATCTAACGTTACGGTTCAGAAAGAGAATTTCGCTAATTATTGTGACTCGTTGGTTGTCTTTTAACCTGTTTGTCAGCGGCTCCATGGTAAAGGGGATGGTATTGTCGTTGGGCCCAAGCAAGCATAGGGCTCTGAAAATTGAAAGTGAAAATAGTTGTGTGTTTTTAACATTGAACCAATATTTGATTGAACAGATGTTTCGAATACGGTATTTTACAATTGTAATACTTATTGGTTATAATATGTGAAACGTTGTGCGCCTTTGACATAAATAGCTTTTATTATAGTGCTTTGTTGTTCAAATGTTTCATTGTTCCAATAGGGTACCGAGTACCGACGATCGTCGAAATGTCATTACCAAGCTGTACTCGAAAAAAAAATATATGCCACTGCTTGAGAAGATGCTAAAAGGAAGTATGCTCATTTTATGCTTGTACGCGACGACTCTCATTTTTGCCTAAAATTAAATGGTAAGTATAGTGAGAGTTTTTACAATACATTGTAATGTGGGGTTTCTCCCCTGTTAATGTAGCTTTATTTCGAAAAGTAAAATATGTGTGTATATTTACGGCTTAACCTAATAAGTTTTACACTCACAATTGGGCTAACTCCCGATGGCCAGCAGACTCCTCCCCAGCCCCACAGCTTCAATCCTTCAGTCAGGGGCGTCATTTGGTTCTACAGGGGGGAGGGGGGGCAAATGCCCGCCCCCTCTGGATTTAGAATTTTATGTGTATAAATATTTTTTTTTTGTGTTTTTAAATTTAAATAATTATAACTTAAGTAAATAAAACTGAAGTTTTATTATTTAAGTATCTAATTTATACATGCTTAGTTGATAAAAAAATCTTGCCTACCCTCCTTAGAAAAACCTGAAATGACGCCCCTGCCTTCAGTCAGTCCTAAACCTTGCAATCCCCCTCAGTCACAAACCCCTCCTGCAGTGCTTTCCACTCCCTCATCGTCCTCACCAGCATTGACTGTATACCACTCTCCATTCTCCTCCACACCCTCTGAATTTTCTCACTGTTGTTACTTCTTTCCTTAAAAGTTCCCTTAGTTTGCAGGGCAAACTGCCCCATTCCCCATTTCTGTTCATCACCCTATACAATCCAACCAGCCTTTTTGCTTTTCTCCTGTCCCTCAATGGTTTTCCCCAAATCCTTCGTCATCACTCTAGACCTTAAGTTCCTTTCCTCCTCACCAGCCTGACCCTGCCTCTTCCATTTATTAATCACCCACCTCTCTGCCCTCCTCTGCACCTTCTCCTACACCTCGACCTCGACATAAGGATTCCACTCCGCGGCAGCATATTCCAATACTGGACGATCCATCGTGCAGTATGTAGTATCGTTTGTACATGCTAATTTGTGTTTATTTATGATGAAAGTTTTACTAAATGAAGGTTTTATTCAACATAAAATCCTACACCTTCCGTAGCATGAATAAACAAAACATAGGCCTTCGACAGCTATACATTATTATCACATTCACCCCACCTAGGTCTTATAATCTTCAAGGTATTCAGGTCTTCGACGAACTCGTTCACTATGACGCAGAGCAGGACTGTCAGTTTGAGGATTAACAATCTGAGAATTCGGAAATGCAGTTTCTGTTTCATTTTGATTATGATCACTGTTGATCGTCATAGGATTGAGATGCGTCAGGTGAAATATTTTCATCCAACTGTTTTACCTCTCCATTTTGAGCTGTAACTGAATGATCAGGAAAGTTTCGCTGGGTAATATTGTTGGGCTCTTCAAATCAGTCATTTCCGATAGGTGCCAAATGTCTTTTCGAGGCTGTAGTTTCACGACCATTTGGAAGTCTGATGTGGGCATATTCAGAATTGCCTTCCAATAAGATGACCTCATCTACAAGGGGTTCATACTTAGAGTGCGCTTCATTAACACGAGTCCTGGAGTCAGCAGCCAAGTTGGAGTAGATGTGCCATTGTTAGACTTCCTTACATGCTTGAATATTCTCTCGTATGGAGTCTCATTTGTAATAGTGCAAAGAAGAGAGAGTATAGCATGCAAAGCATCCACTAATACTAACTCCCAATGAGGAGGGTCTAGGTTTTTAGTCTTCAATGCTAGTTCATTTGTTTTCCAAACAGTGCCAACGTATCTTTCTGCTTGCCCATTACCTCGTGGGTTGTATGGAGTGGATCGACTTGTAGCAACACCGACAGAGTTAAGATCATCTTTAAGCTCTTGAGACATGAATGATGTACCTCTGTCAGAATGAATGTATGCAGGAGTTCCAAATAAAGAAAACCGTGCCTGAAGTTTAGTTATTACAGAAGCAGAAGGAAGATCACAACAAGGTAAAGCGAAAGGAAAACGAGAAAATTTGTCTACAACAATAGGCTAAGTAAGTTTCTATTTTTAGAAACAGAATTTAAAGGTCCTTTAAAATCAATATTTAAGCGCCCAATTGGCTGAGTTGCTTTGTGCTTGACGTTGGAAAAATCGAGGCTTGATTTCATTACATACTTTACGTGAAGAAACCACTCTTCAGATTTCATTTTAAGTGTGCGAAAAATTTTTACTTCGTACCCAGTGATATCCTCGTTTCTCCAGGATGACATAGGATTTGATGGAGACTGTTAAGTTTCCTCAAAGAAGTGTCAGACGTAGCAGAACACTGGCGGGAAAGAGCATCAGCAGCCTCATTATCTCTGCCTGGTCTGTAGATTATTTTATAAGTATAGCAAGACAACTCTAATTTAAAATTTTTTCGTTCTTTACTTTACCAGATATTTTAGTATCAAACATAAAGGACACAGATTTCTGATCCGTTATCAACCGGAAATTTCTACCCGGTAGATAGTGTTTCCATTTGCGGATAGCTTCTACAATCGCATAGGCTTCTTTTTCACAGCATAATGATGCTGTTCAGATTTAGAGAGTGTTCGAGAGAAGAAGGCAACAGGTGACCACTTTGAGAGAGTGTTGCAGCTATAGCTCGTTCAGAGGTATCTGTTTCTACTGTGAATACTTCTTCGGGGTCAATAGCAGAAACTACTGCATTAGTGATGTCATCCTTCAGTTGATTTAATAAACTCTTCCGCTTCAGGTTCAGGAGGAAATTTGGTCTTGAGTTAGAGCTTGAATTTTCTTTGAAAAGTTGGGAATAAGATGTGAATAATGAGAAAACATACCAAGAGCTCTTCTCAAGGAACCTACATTCATTGGCAGAGGTAGTTCTTGGAGTGGCCGTAGGCATTCTGGGTCTGTACGTATAGAACCATTGCTGACGATATACCCAAGAAAGTTGATGGAACGTGTTGAGAAGCAAGATTAGAGTCATGCTTTTCTTGATTCTTACCACTAACCGTAATATCATCCAAGTACGCTGCTACTCCAGTTAGATTTTCAACAGAGATAATCTTATCAATAGCTCTTTGAAAAGCAGCCACACCACTGGTTACTCCTAAAGGTATTAGTTTGAATTGATACAGTTTACCACTAGCCTCAAATGAAGTACACCTTCTTCTTGTATAGGTATTTGATGGTAAGCACTCCTCAAGTCGATTAAACTGAAAACTTCATTTTTAGCTACTTCATTCACCACATCATCAATCCTTCGCAATGGATATGTATCAAGATATGTGAACCGGTTTATGGTTTGAGAGTAGTCCACAGCCATTTGTTTTTTGTGATTTTCGCTTTCAACAACTAAAGCTTGTGCTCTCCATGGTGAAAAACTTTCTTCTATTATCTCTACTCTTAGCAACTTCTCTACTTCTTTTTTGTATAAATTTCTTGTCTGATTCAGTGTGCCGTCGAGATTTAACAGCTATTGGTTTGACATTTGGATTGTTTGTTTGTCTTCTATTCATTCTTATACCATTCATTTGTTCGTAATGAAATTTTGATGAGTTGTTCATTGACCTGCAAAGGTTTCTGCAAAAAAAAAAAAACTAATTTTCGATTGGTGGGGGGATTGAGGAGTCAAAATGGAGTAGTTGGGCAGATGGGATACCCAAACAATTTAGTGGGGGAAAAAACTTTGGTGACTTATTGTGTATGCACCTGCAAAGATTTCTAACAAAGAAAAGTCCTAATTTGAGAAGTGGGGGGGGGGGGGGG
>PNEQ01127623.1:23409-34051 GCA_003012365.1 Medauroidea extradentata | reverse complement strand
TTTAAAAAAAAATGTTTCTTAAACTGTCAACAATGATCCAAACAGTATTTGGATCTATTTAGCACTTATCAAAATTCTTTTGCTGCAGAAATATTACCATGCATTAAATTGAAAATCCCATGAATGAATATGTGGGAACCAGCTACTTTACTTACTAAAATTCTTAGCATTGACTAACAGAAAACAGCGGTGGGCCTGGAAGCATAGAATTTTCCCCAACATTGGTGAGAACTAAGGAAGGCTTTTTGAAAAAATTTCCAAATGGGTTTAAATGAGGGATGAATTTATGTGTGAAGAAATTTTGCTGAGTTGTAGTGCATGCACTGGCCTTACTGTACTTTCTAGCATGTTGGGGTGGTGGTGGGAGAAACATAGTTTAGAGGCAGAATGGATCAGCTCGTCTGATTAATAACACTGACTGGCAGCCTACGCACAGACTGGGAGGTCCAGAAGTATAAAATTTTTTCACGAGAGTTCCTTATGTAAGGTAGGCGATGCAAGCACTAAGACATTATTCTTTTAAATTCTAAAATTAATGGAGTAAAAGTGATGAAATGTGTTTTAAACAAATTATTGATATATCTTAAGCCTGTTGCGATATCGGAATACTTTTGTTTCGGAATTACGCTAATAGAATTACACAACTTCATGATTTTCCAACATTTTAAAATTTAGGAGGTGAATAGGTGTGAAATGTGTTTTCAATGAATCCTTGATGTCTCATTAACCAGTTGAGGTACAGAGAAATTTTTCATGTAAAAATAATGCATCAGTTACTAATTTAGATTTTTTTTAAATCTGGCAAATAAGGGACTGAAAAGACAAATGTGATTTCATGAAATGTCCAGATTCTCTCAAACCCGATCAAATACTGCGTCAATTTATGCTTGTGAGAACTACCTATTCAGTTACACCCTTTTTATGACTTGGATGGTATATGGTTTAGTGGTCTTGAAGAGACTGAATACGATGGGTACAACCTAGTTTATAAAATTTTCCAGGTAGATGTTCCTAAAAGCAAGTATTAGGTCACTACCAAGAAATAACTTACGTGTAGTTACTATTTACAAACATACCTATAATACATGGATATAACTGGTTTATGCTAGGGCTTGTATTATTTTACATTTTTAAGAAAACTGCCATCAATGTGTGGTAGGGTTGATTCGAATCTGCTGAACAGAAGGTATTGAGATAGAATCCAATGTTAAATTATGGTGTAAGCAAATTCATAACATGTCCCTTGATATGCCTTAGGGTATGAACGAACACTGTGAAAATTTATTTTTTACTGTGCAATAACTTTGAGCTATGGTAGCTAATACAAGTGTTACACGCAAGCAAAGCTGCGGGAAGACATTAAACCGGTGATTCTAGAAGCATGAAATTTTATACAGGAGTTTCTTATATATTGTAGGTAAGCACTAAGAAAGGATTTTTCGAAATTCATCCCCAAAGGGGTCAAAATTTTTGTATGCAAGTTCGTATTTGTTTTTAAATTGATTTGTTTGTATACCATTCATTGAATTGTGATGAAGCTTCGGTGAGTTGTGCGTGCGCCCACAAAGGCTTCTACCGAATCAAAAACTTCAATTCTTGTGAGACAGATTATAGCTGTTGTCGACATACGTTGCCGTAGATATATTTTTACAGAAACTGTGTATGTTCTTTTCCAAATACATTTTCATTGCATGTCTGAGTTTGGTTCTGACTAGAGTAATATTTTCATATGTAAATTTTTAATTTTGGGTGAAAATTAAAACAAAATTTCTGTCAGTTCCCGGTTGCTTTGCTTTACACAGGACTTGAACCCAAAACCTCCTACCAGTATTCCAAAAATTTATGCCAAGATAGGTTGTCTGAATTCTTGAGAAATTGCATGTGTGTACAGGCCCATGCCCAAAGAAGTATATGTGTCAATAGGACGGCAACAACTTTTAAATTATTTTGCCTTGGTCATACCTATTTTGTGGGATTTCTGGAACATTTTACACATTTCCACAACCTGAATTGTAGAATTAGGAAAAATCATGAAATGGATTTTTAGGTATTTACATGAGCTTCATTCCTATTTGAAAATCATCTTGATATATCAACAGATTTAAGAGATACAGATAATCAATTTAAACTAAGTTTTATTTTTTCATACCCTTAGAGGTTGAATTTTAAAAAAAATCCAACAACTGGTAATTAGGGATGTTTGTAAGCTTCATTTAAAAAAAAATCACTTAAATATCTCAAACGGGTTGAAGAGTTATGGTGGATTGATTGGAAACACATTTTACAGTTTTTCGCCCTCTTAGTTTTTGAATTTCAAAAAATAAAAATCAGGTTATATGCATTTTAGTAAGCGTCATTCTATAACTGAAATCACTTTGATAACTTTACGAGTTTAAGCGCTGTTGAAGATTCATTGAGAACACATTTAACCTCTTTTCACCCCCATAATTTTCTAATTTGTAAATATCTATTCTTAGTGGGTGCATACTGCATAAAACGAAGCCACACTCAAAAATTTCATGTGTCTAGGTTCATTGGTTTGGGCTGCGCGTTGATGAGTCAGTGGAGCACTTAATTTTACTTATAGATATAACTTTGTAAGATCCTGTGTTGTAGGTTCATTGAATTTTTGTTGTTGTCTGTTCACAGACAGACGACGGGGTTTCTGAGAGATTGACATGCTCAAATACTGCAGACATGGCTGAGAAGACTGCATGCTGCATCAGTATTGCAGTTGGTGCCAATGCTGTTCATGAGGAAATTTCTCAATCTGATGAAGGGGTAGACCATGTAAATGTCGTAAGTGATGAGATGTAAGTCACAAAATATTTGGTATCTTCTTTTTTGTCTGGCTACTGTCAGAAATGGCCCATGCTAATGTTTGAAGTCAGGTGACCTCCCAATTAAAATTCCACATAACTACAGTGAAAATGATAGGCCTACAAGCCTAAACATTTCTGAAAGGAACTAATAATTTTTAACTTTTGTAAGCACAATTTTACGGTAGTGTAAAATACATGTTTTAGGATAGGTAACAGAGTTATATTATAAACACTCATCTGTGTTAATGGATTTAAGTACAGATAAACTTTACATATTAAAGAGTAGTGACTTGTGCCACAAGGTGTAAGTAATGTTTTCCCTAAAACATGTAGGGCACTGTCCGTTCCTGCAGTACCAAGGTGATTCGGGTTTGATTCCCGACGGGGTCATTCCCCAGATTTTTGCATGTGAGAATTGCACCGGACTTTGCCATTGGTTGACGGGTTTTCTTGGGGATCTCCCGTTTACCCTTCCCCTTCATTCTGGTGTTTCTCCATACTCACCTCATGTCACTCCTCACCAGCGCTGAAGACCTCAATGTTAGGCGCTGACCAAAATCTCTCTCTCACTGTTCCTCTAACATTTGAAGTTTTTTCTTGCCAGAGGTACATGAGATAGCGGAGAAGTAGGGGAAGTTCTTTTTTGTATTGGCTACTGACCAGGCACAGTGCAGAGAGTTAATGAACTGTGATTCTGTCAAACTGCTATCAGGTCCTGGTACTCATGGCAGCCATAGGTGTATGTCTAACGCAGTTCCCTTTTATTGTTCAGAAAGTAGTCTAGTAAAGTTACGGTTGACTGGGGAACTAATTGCAACAAAAATTAACTCAACTTTTTCTTACCGGAAAAAGTCTGAGGAATCCGATTTTGAAGTGTCTACCATCGCCTGACGTGGATAGCTGCCATTTTGGAAAAATGGCACCCAAATTACGCTTTCAACAAAAAAAAATTAATTCCGTCGTAACCGGTACATTTTGTAAGAAAAAGTGTAAGGACAAATATAAAGAACATAAAATTTCCTGTGTGATGCTTTTTGTTTCATCTATCTACCATATTTCATTCTAGAACTACAGAGCTTCAAATATTTCTGAAAAATAAACATCACTTCCTCAAATCTGTATTTCGGTTTAATTGAGCAAGAATGTCAAAGAAGCAGTCCTTTATGTTAAAAAATTGAACTGAATGAAAAATGTAGTGTGTCTTTTTTTCTTTAAAAAGATTTTTCTTGTATATATTTAACATTAACAGGCGTGAATTGACAGATTTTTGAAATTTATTCTTAATTTTTAATACCTATTTACCAATGTGTTGGCTGATGGTTTTCATAAATTTGATAATTTTAATAATACTATTACTTTAACATTTACTTTTAGTTTACTAGTTTTCTTATTAAAATTTCTGTCTAATAAAAGTATATAGACTCGCCCTTTAAACTAAATTAGTCGGTGCCAATTTTGTCAAAATCTACTTTTGAATTGAGTAGATCAACTACAAGAGATCGAGCCTTGCATATATAATCTTCAGTATATGTTTTTTCGGCGATTATTGTGCAGAGCGCTGCATGAACAATAAAATGATCCCTCACAGCTCGAGCAAATGCTTTTCCAGTGATCATGAGCTTAACAGTATTGCATGCGTAAAAAATTTGAATAATTTCTTCCAGACCTGAACCTGCAGTGCTATAATATGACCAATGCATCCCAGGAAATTCATTAGTGTCTGAAAACCACCCAGTCGTAATATGATCTGCTTTAGAGGGCTGTGTGGGTGTTCATTGCTAATAATACCCAGTGTTTTTAGAAATAGTGGCTGGTCAAATTTAATAATAAGTGTATGGTTATACGTTTTGACCTGGTCACATATATAATGCAATGTGGAGTATATGCAGGAAAGATTAGTCTGATCCATATCAACCATGGGCAGTACTGAGATCACTGACGTTCCTGGATAGTCACCTTTTTTTTTTTTTTGCATAAACCATGCCATAGAGTGCAGGTGAAAATGCCCATAGTCTATCAATATGTTGTGACGTATCAGTGAAATTAGTATCATTTTCAAGTGGTACATACTCAGTAAGCATAGTCCAGTAGAAGTGGATGGGCAAGTCTTAGGCCGTGTCTCAATTCAGAGTGCGTACACTCTCACTACCCACACTCCCTCTCGGCCACTCTCACTCACTCTGAAATGAATTGAGACGTCTACCCTTTGTTGTGCCCTCGATGGCGAGGTAATCAATAAGGCTGCCACACAGTAAACAACAGAGTGAGCAGCGAGGGAACATCGTCGTTCACTCTCCTGTTGCAGACTCTCCCTTTGAGTTGGGACAGTAGAAAGTACTCTCTGTGACGTCAGGAGTGGGCGAGAGAGTACTCTTTCAGCGAGTTGAGACACAGCCATAATGTTGATCCGGGACATGTCAACAATTTCCTTCAAGAATGTGCATTTTCTTTCTACTTTTGGAGACATTTGTACTCCATGGGTTATCATCGCTATGATACCCATGCCATGAAACGTTCCTTGCCCATCCATTGTGGCAATATTGTTGTCAACATTGTCGGCAACATACTGTATAAAACTTCCAGGGCTATACCCACGCAGATCATTACCAATAGCTCCAGCTGAACATCGATAAAACTGTAACACCTCTGAATATGAACTTAAGAAAAACCCTTGCTGTGTAGTGTATCTACTAAAAATCTTGAGCCTGTGTTAAAGTGAACAAGCACTCCCAATCCCAATAGCAAAGGTTGTGTAGCATGACTCTTGGGCGCACAGCTTGTGCGATGGCTTGGTCAATAGATGCAACCTTGCTTGTTTTGTCCTTACTAGTTACAAGAACTTC
This sequence comes from Medauroidea extradentata, assembly GCA_003012365.1. NCBI lineage: Eukaryota > Metazoa > Arthropoda > Insecta > Phasmatodea > Phasmatidae > Medauroidea > Medauroidea extradentata. The sequence goes on along the minus strand of PNEQ01127623.1, from coordinate 28,386 downwards.
CAAAAGTGTTTGAAGTCTGTCAGGGAAATGAGAAGTGTTGCTTGCACTATGAAGAATGTCTTCGACTCTTGTGGTACTACTTCCATTTCTTTCATATCTGCTCTTACAAGGTGTGCTGCTGCAAGAATTAAGTCTCGTTTATTTTCTTCTGTGTCTCCAGTTAGCATTCTGATAGTAATATCTAAGAATATTTACTGCTTTCTTTCTGAAGGTAACAATATTCTTTACTCGACCGACTGTGGTAATAACTATATTGTTGCGAGTCGCGACTATCTGGTTGAGCAGTGTAATAAGCTACAGTGACAGCAGAGCTAAAAGACCTTGTGGATTGTATTACCTTGAGTGATGCCACGATAACCACCTGCACGTCGCGATAATCGGAGAGCAGTGTAAGCTGATATAGTGGCGGCATTAACAAAGAGGCTCGACATACGTTGTGCGGCCCATGTGGGTTGGTGGCCACCTGCGCCCAATATCAGGTAACAGAAGGAGATATTGTGGTCTAGAGTATTCCTGTTCATTCTCTATCTTGTGGGGTTGTGTGTGACCTTGGTGTGATGCCTTTTCTGGAGGTTTCAGATCAAAGACTTGCCAAGAGTTCTAGATGGTAGAGTAAGTATATAAAAGAGAGCTGCGGCAGAGGAGAGAGAGTTTTTGGCTGGCAGGGGCCTGGTGTGAGTTGAAGTGATAGTGACAAGTAGCGAGTAGTATTGGGTTCCGACAACTGTTCAAGGGTGTCTGGCGAGTTTAATTGCGGCAAGTAGTGGAAAGAAGTTGTTTCTGGGCCACAAAAGGTTCATCTGTGCTCGTTAATTGGGTCCACCATAGTGAGTGACTAGAAAGACTTTACATGTACAGAGATCTTACATAGATTTATTATTTAGTTATAACCTGTATGTAAACAGTAGTTATTTGTTTTATTTGACATCTATCGTGATTAATGATTATTGACATAGGTTTTTTTTGTATAAATTGGGTTAGCTTTATTAATTTTCTTTCTTATCAAAGACCTCCATCCCCAAACGTATCTAGCCCAAACTTGTAACACTGGTGTCAGAAGTGGGATGGAGGCGATTAATTAAAATTTAATTAAATGTTTTAAAGGATGTTAAAATTAAGTGTACATGGGTAGATATTTAAACAAACTTGTTAAGTTTTATTAGGTACGAAATTTTAGGTTATAAGTATATATTTACAAGAAAAATGGCTAGTGAGTTAGAGAGTTTGCGAGCCCTAATTGAGGGACTATGTAGCCAAATAAGTGGTGTAAATACAAAAATTGGCAGTGTTAATAAGAATGTAGACAAGAAAATAGATGGTGTTAATGAACATGCGGACAAGAAAATAGACAGTGTTGATAGGAAAATTTCCAGTGCTAATGAGAATGTGGACAAGAAAATAGACAGTGTCGATAGGAAAATAGACAGTGTTAATGAGAATGTAGTCAAGAAGATAGAGGGGATTAGTGAGCTAGTGCATACAAAAATAGAGTATGTGGACAAGAAAATTGAAAGTGTTTCTCAAATGGTGGACCATAGAATTGACAGTGTTAATTAAAATGTCGAAAAGAAAATCGGGAGTGTGAAGACTACCTGTAGAAAGAGGTGAGTGTCTTAAAGATGGAATGGGAGGAATTTATATAGCAACAGGCAGGTGGTCAGCCATCGGTGTGTCGGGATAGAGACTCGACGAAGCCAGAGCCGAGACATCAGAGGAACGATGGGAGATGCTCTGCGACATCAAGATCTGCGGTAGGAGTATCACAGCACATGTATACAGCTGAGGGTGCCATGCCTGGGGTTGGAAAGGGGGTTACAATCAAGCCTGCCCCTTATGGTGGCCAAACCCCATGGCGTGAATATCAGCACCAATATGAGGTTGTTGGAACCTTGAATAGTTGGACAGAAGAGCAAGGTGCCTGCTACCTGGCAGCAGTGTTGAGGGGCCCTGCACTCAGTACACTCCAATTTTTGCCTAAATGACATCGCCTGGAGTATTCTACATTAGTCTCTGCCCTGGAGCTGCGCTTTGGGGACCGCTATTTCCAACATGCCCATCATGCCCAACTTAGAAGCCGCAGCCAACGACCTGAGGAGTCACTTCAGGAACTTTGGTAGGACATTGTGAGACTAACCCATCTGTCACTTGAGGAGTGTCCAGAGGAGGCGCGAGATGTGCTTGCCATTGGGTTCTTTGTTGATGCCATTGCAGACTTGGAGGTGCGACAAGGAGCACGCCTGGCAGTGCCTCGTACCATGCAAGATGCTCTAGCCTGTGCACTGGAAGTCAAGTCAGCAAGGCAGGTGCCAGCGAATTGGCGTGTGGTGCGAGCAGCAAAAGTAACAAGCGAACAAAGGGGAACAGCATTGAGAATACCCTGAAGGAAATTTAAACAGCTATCAGCGTCATTTCCAGCAGAGTTGGTGCTTTGGAGCACCGCCCTCAACCAGGAAAGCGGCCAGAGTACTGGGAGTGTGGGCGACCTGGACACCTGAGAGTCCAGTGCCGACAGTATTAACGAAGAAACCAGGACCAAGAGCCAGGTGAGACCAACCAATTAGTTAAAAATTTCGGGAAACACTTAAACACCGATCTTGAGGGGTGAAGGTCTGTGATTGCTGAATGTAAGCCCCCACAATTCCTTAGAGTACGTTCGGTAAAACAGGAAGTTGATGCATTGGTGGTAGAGGGCAGCCTGGATGATGTATCCTGTCAGATGGTTGTAGATACAGGGGCGACCATTACTGTTGTCAATTTAGACATCATTGGACCTTTCTCCCAGCAATCACGAGATCAAAGTAGTGGAGTGTGCATGTTAACCATTGTAACTGGTGAAACAACACCAGTGAAAGGAAGTGTGTGCAACTAAAATTGTGTGAACTCGAGTTAGAACATGCGGATGCATGTCTATTGGGACTAGATGTTCTGCGCAAACTAGGATGCTGCATTGACACTCGACTGAGGGTCTTGAAGGTAGGTGAAACAGAGCTGGTACTGATACCACGACCAGAATTATCATCACCAGCCAGCTGCCCAGTAGTTTGTTGTCAACACTGTGTTGCCAGCGTCTAGCGAAATTTTGATACCAGGGTGTTGTGTAGGACAATTTGTAAGGTGCCTAGGGTTAATTGAGCCTCTGAGAAGATGGAGCAACCTCCCTGATGGAGTACTTGTAGCAAGGACTTTGGTTTCATCAAGATCACATAATTGTCCTGTTAGAATGATGAACTTTACTGACAAGGTAATTCGTCTTGAGGGGGCAACAATTAGCTTGTGTAAGCAGGTTTCCCAGATAAACACCACTGAGTCTAAGGTCTTAAGGGAGGATCTTGTTAAAGCATACTCTGCCAGAACCACTTACAGAACTCCTGAAAAGGACGAAGGATAACCTGGACTGGAGACAAGAGAATGCTGTTTCAGAACTCTTACTGAAGAATAAAAATCCTGTTTCATGTGGGTCACATGATCTTGGTATGACATCTGTAGCATGTCACCATATTGATTCAGAAGATTCCAGACCTATCAAGCAACCCCCTAGACATCTGCCTCTTGCTTCATATGAGGTAGTTGATGACATTCTGAAGAAAATGAAGGATCTGGATATGATAGATACATGGTCATCTCCGGTTGTGTTGGTTAAGAAGAAAGATGGCTCAACAAGATTTTGTGTAGATTACCGGCGGCTGAATGATGTGCCCAGGAAAGACTTATACCCACTTCCTCGGATAGATGACACTCTGCATAGCCTGGCTGGATCCCAGTGGTTCTCAACCTTGGACATGAAAAGCGGTTACTGACAATGTGAAGTGGCTCCGAAGGATAGAGAGAAGACTGCCTTTTCTGCCCAAGGGAAAGGAACTTGGCAATTCAAGGTCATGCCTTTTGGACTATGTAATGCTCCAGCAACATTTGAACGACTTATGGAAAGAATACTACCATTGGATATTTATCAGGTTTATTTAGATGACATTGTGGTTACAGGGAAGACATTCAACGAACACCTGACATGTCTTGATTCAGTGCTTCGGAGGATAACAGCAGCTGATTTGAAGCTAGTTCCCAAAAAGTATAATTTGTTCCAAAGGAAAGTGAAATTTCTGGGACACGTAGTGTTGGCTGAAGGGATAGAAACAGATTCAGAGAAGACAAAAGCAATTAGAGATTGGCCACGTCCAACTTATCGGACACAAGTAAGAAGTTTCCTTGGGCTGTGTGTTTACTATTGGCGTTTTGTGCATGGATTCGCCACAATAGCAAAGCCATTACACGAGTTGACTGAGATTAAAAGAAAATTTTTCCAGACCTCCGATTATGAATCCTCATTCAGAAAATTAAAGGAAATTTTGGTTTCTTCTCCTGTCCTAGGTTATCCTAGTAGTGATGGTGAGTTCATTTTAGACACAGATGCGAGTGATGTGGGGATTGATGCTGTGTTGTCATAGATCCAAAGTGGGGAAAGATAGGCCATTAGAGTATTTCAGCAAAGTGTTACATAAGCCTGAAATAAATTACTGTGTAACTCGCAGGGCGCTCCTGGCAATGGTCGAGTCTATTTCACATTTTCACCATTACTTATACGGAAGGCATTTTATTCTACGAACAGATCATGCATCGTTACATTGGTTACTGAACTTCAAAATCCCAGAAGGACAGATAGCTAGGTTGATGCAGCACCTCCAAGAGTATGATTTTGAAATACAACATCGACCTATTAGCTTGCACAACAATGCTGATGCACTGTCCAGGAGGCCATGATATTCATACATTTTTTTTTACTTTATTGATACTTGATAGTATACCTTATTTTCTGAGTATGTTTTCTACTTAATATGCCATCATATTTAAATTGACTGTGTTCTTAAGGGTGCTGTTCACCTCAGTTTTCAACAACTTTTTTAATTTTTATATTTGTACCAGATATGTTTTTTTTTTTTTTTTTTTTTTTTTTTTTTTTTTTTTTTTTTTTTTTTTTTTTTT
>PNEQ01127623.1:0-23309 GCA_003012365.1 Medauroidea extradentata | reverse complement strand
TACAAATTGTGATTAGATATTCATTTTAGGAAATTTCTGTATCTCTCATAGTGAGTTGTAAATGTCAAAAATTGCACTTTACAGTTTTATGTAACACACTTAAACCAACCGACATATCAAACTGAAAAAATTCGCAGTGTATAACAATGTTGTAGGCTATGATTTGACACATATAAAAACCAAAAATTAAATTATTTTGTGTTTAGTAAAAAATACTGAATTTTAAAATTTCAACAATTTTTTAAAAATACAAAAGTATATGTATTTTTGTATTTTTAATGTGTCAAATCACAGCCTATAACATTGTTATACACTGTGAATTTTTTCGGTATGGTATGTGCTGGCCCCAGATTTATTTTCTCATGTAAATCATCTGTGTTATTTTGCTGCCAGTTTAATGTAGGCCTTGTGGTCTTTCCAACCATGGTATCTGAGAGTTTTGTGCAAGTAGTAACTGTTATTTATTTGCTAAGATTAATCAGGTCTGTGAATATTTATTAAGATTTATGCTAGTTTTTTTAAATAAGTAGCATTTTTTAAACTGATCTTGTAATGGCGGCTGGGCGGCCACTAACGGGCGACGCCGGTAGTTTGCCAACAAAGTTAGTTTTGTCATTAGCAGGATGGGAGCAGAGACGGATGTGTGTTCAGCAGATTTGGAGTAGTTATTCGTTGCGAAGATGTAGGTAGGTAAGTATGCGTATCAGTCTCGAAGTTACTTTAACTGGTCGTTCGCAGGATAGAAGCAGAGATGGACGTGTGTAACAGTTTCGGAGTAAGGACATGTGAAGATGGGGCAGAACTGGACCTTTGTTTTAAGTACAGGGAGCAAGATGTACCCAAACAGTGATTTAATATTTAATTTTTTTTTAATTAACATGTTATAGTGGAGTTATTGGTGACCACCAACCCTTAAATTTGAATATGTGAAGTTAAATTTTATTATTTGCTTTGCTCAAGGGGTGTTTCAAGAAGTCAGTTTCTAAGTTGGTGTTGCAACTTTAAATGAACCCCAAATTTAGCAGTGTTTCACTGTACTTTTTTTATTTTCGTCTTGTTGCTATGTTGTATAGTCTGTGTCATGTAAGTGTTCCATATTTTGACAGTTCACTTCTGAGAAATGTGTCTGTACACAGGCTTGCGGAGACAAGGTTTTTCCAGGAAGCAAGGTAGGTTTAAAGCTCCAAACCGTGGAACTGTCTGACACATTTCTCAGAAGACAATTGTCAAAGTATGGACAAGTTACATAAAACAAACGTTAAGAACCCATGCTGCTTGTAGTGTCATGTTTATGAACCCCTGCGACACTGTGCTAGCTGTGGATGTATAGCACTGAGTATAGACTCGCCACACTACTTTAGACCTTCGTATTCAGAGAATTAGGTATAAAATGGCTTCATGTAGTTCACAAAGCCAGAGGCATGCTGAGGTTAGGATTCTTGTTATTAGAAGGAGACCAATATTTATTGAAAATAATGCAGTTCACAGGTACACACATGAACTGTAACACTGCTGTTTAACTCAGGAGCTATGCAGTAACTGAAAAAGGTTAAATTTTAAATTTGTTTGCACATCAATACCTATAGGTATTGCAATCCAATTTGTTATGAAACAACCACCATTGGTTTATGGGGGCCATAATATTACTGCGTAGCTTCTGCTGAAAATGTCTGTGTTGTTCATTACAACGAGGCACTTCAATGTGGCAACAGGCTTTTGTTTATAGTTTGGTAACTTTGTTATTTTGGTGTTGACTGCCTTTTGTTTTGATGGCATACTTATTTTTCTCCCCCTCCTTATATAAGTTGTAAAAGCTTTTTAATGGTCAAAGTATATAATGAGTCTTGGTATTCCTTTTGCTTGCACTGCAATTCCTCCAAGTAAACCACAATCACCCACAATCTAAAATACTAACAGGTTATGGGCCCAGGGTGTTCATATTTAAATATAAGTGACTGACTAGACAATATTGCAGAATGTTCCCGGACAAGAGATGCATTGTTGGCACTCGAAAAAATTCATTCAAGGTATAGCATTTGCACCAAATTATGTTTATTAAGGAGCTGATGAATGTTGAAAAAAATTAATTTATGAACATGCAAGAATATTTGTCCAAGATTCAAAAACTAAATCACAAGGTTAAACAATTGGGGGTATGATTCACATACCAAGTCTTGTCACTCGTATTCTTAACTTATCTACCCATGGAGGAATACAAAGGACTCGATAGAAGTCTGGTAAGAGATGAGGAAATGTTAAACACGAAGCTTATGAAAGCAAGGTGAAGGAATAAAAACTGAACGGTGATGCCAGAAAGGAAGAGGCAGTGGTATCTCTGCACATCAGTAAAAACCAAACCTCAGGTCAGACGTGCATTCCTTAAAGATTTCAACCAAAGAGACAAAGAATTTTGATCTGCTATGTCTGTTGTAAAAAGGGACACATTGTAAGATACTATACTAAATCAAAGGAGAGTAGGAAGGGAAAAGGTGAAAGACCATAAAACCAAGATATGAATGGAGCAAACAAAGCAGGTAAGATGAAGGAAGAATATAGAGTTTTGTGTACAAAAGAACCAAGCTTGTTGTACAATGAGTGGCTGTTAGATTCTAGTGCATCCTACCACATGATACCACTTGGAACTTATAGAGGATATTGCAGAAGAAACATACATGATAGATGTAGCTGATAGAGAACCATTAGAGATTAAGGGCAGAGGCACAGTGCTACTTCAATTGTCTGAGGAATGTGGTGGCCGGAACATTAGGTTAAGCACAGGTTAGCATAGGTTAGTTGTGTTTTGAAGTGGGAAAGGTGGTGTATTTTGAAAGGGTTGGAAGGGGGGTTGCCAAAATAATGTACAAGCAAAGTTGGGGAAACCCATTTAAGACAATGAGTTAGCAATCTTTAACATGTGAGAACAAAATGTTGCTCAATTACTCTATGTAAGGAAACCAAGGTTAGTGAAGTTGATGACATCAGAGTAGCCTTACGAGCAAATTAAATTTTTTAGGCATAAATAACTAGTTCATTGCAGTGTGGAAAATATTGCCAAAATACCAGTATTAGGAGTAAATGGAGGTGAAAATTCAGAGGTATGTGAAATGTGCATTCATTGAACCTGTTGAGTACCTATCGTGAGGAGGTGTTAGGTACTACCGGTGTGTGGCCTTCAGAGATGATTACTTAAATTGCCAACAATGTAAACTAGTAATGTTTATGAAGAGTTTCTGAAATATCAAGCGAAGGTATGTGAAATTAACAACCTTGGGCAAATGCAAGGTGTGTCTAATGGAGAAGAAATGGAAGTAGAGAATATGGATATGGAAGATGTTACTTTTGCCTTGGATAACAAGGGTGGTGACTCTGAGGCAGAGAGGGGTTTAGAAGCTGAGGATGCTGAAGCAAGGAAACAAAGGAGATTGGTGAGAAAGCAAAAACCATTGAAGCCGTGTACATTTTGTAATCTTGTGAAGCATCCGGGGGAGGAACTTTTTGAACCCAAGACATCAGGGGAAGCCATATCTCGCAGCAACTTGAGATTATGGGGGTCAGCAGTGGAGGCTAAAATATAAAATATCAGGGAAAATAAAACATAGGAAATAGTCATGAGACCAAGCAACAAAAATGTCGTTGGATAAAAATGGGTGTTTAATGTTTAAGTGTGACCACTTGGTCAGCATTAAGCAGTCAGAGCACTTCAGTGAAGAGGGGAAGAATACTTCAGAATTCGTGTTCTTACTAAAGAATATTTTATATGGTCTACACCAGGTGGACAAAGACTGGAACACACATGGAAACAATCTGGTGGGGAAATTCAAACTTGAAATATGTGTTACTGATCCCTGTGTATTCCATGGTGTGAATCTACTGGTAGGAACTTATGTTGACGGTATAATCGGAGAATGGTAACTATACCTAGGTTAGTGCAAATCAAGGAAAAATTACTGGCAACACTGAACATACAGGGTCGTGGAGAAGTGTCGAATTAACTGTCCGTACATGTTACCAGGCCACATGCCGACAAAATTACCCAAGATCAAAGAGAAAATCATGAGGGAAAATAAACTTTAAATGATTGACATTGTTTTTGTATGTTTTGTGATTTCACCTATTGTGATCCAATACTTTGTCTTCATGTTGATGATAATTTTGGGTTTTGCCTTTTGCTTTATGGCTGCTCTCATGCCTATAAGTTTGTGTTGTTAATCTTCTTCAAGGAGAAGTGTTGGAAATGTCTTGTTGCACATTACAGCAAGGCACTTTATTGTGGCAACTGGATTTTGTTTATAGTTTGGTAGCTTTGTTACTTGGGTGTTGGCAGCCATTTGTTTTGAGGGCATATTCATGGTTATTTAAGTTGTAAAAGTGATTTAGTGATTAAAGTATGTAGTGAGTCTTGCTATTCCTTTTGTTTGATCTGTAATGCTTCCAAGTAAACCATGTTTGCCAACAATGTAAAATACTAACAGGTTTCAATGTTTCAGATTGAAAACGCAACAGGCTTTGCTCACAGTAAAATTTTTTAGAAATAATTACAGTTTTTCTTTGCAATGGTCAGCTTATTCACCATCCCCACAAAGCTAATTTTACTAGACACAATGTACTTAACTAGACTGTTACTACCAACCTAAGAAAAAACGAACCAAGAACTACTAAATGACCGCTGAATCGTTTAGCTATCCAGTTGCTATTCAGATTTAGTAATACACAACGGTTCGATTATACCCAGGATAGTGTTTTGGGTGACAGTTATTAAGCTCTTAATTTGAGTAGTAGTACAGACCCTTAATATATAATAATTATATTCCCACATTGTCACTTATAGTTTAAAAATTTTTCACAGGGTCAGCAAGCAGTGTGATGACAGCTGTGAACCCGCTACTAAAAATGCAGTGTGCTCAAATGAGTATGCAGTAAATCCAGCCAAGAGAACGTGCTATCATTCAGTTGTACCTGCCAACAAGGAAAGTGTAGAGTTACAGCCTAATAACTTTGACTGCATGCCTACACCATTTGAAGAAGTTAACATGTCTGATATTTTGTCACAGAAAGTAATTAAAATAGAAGATGATAATGAAACACATTTACTATCACATAAAAAGCAGCCTTGTTCTGACAAAGAACGCCTTTGTACAATTTGCTCCCGTAAATCTGGAAGAGAGAGTATGTATGTCTGTCAGCATGTAAATGTTTATTTTAAATCAGCCACATTCATATGTAACATTTGCACCTGCACTTTTCGTGATGAAAACAGTTTTATTAACCACAGTAAGAAGCACAATGGTGATAAGCCATTTTATTGTCAGTTTTGCAACACCTGGTTTGTTGATCTAGCCGATTTAAACAGCCACACCAATGATTTCCAGTATCGGAACCTCATTCATTGCGCAATTTGTGGCAAGCGATCTGCCAGAAAGTTTCAGGTAAAGTTTGAAAAAAATAAAGGAAGCTTTACAGTTGGTTCAAAATGTAGAAAGCTCGTGTATTCCTCACTCTATTTTTGTGAGCAGTGTCATCCTAGAAACACTTATGACTGTGAGATTTGTGGAAGGATGTTCTGTAGAGAACTATACCTATGTAATCACTATAATACCTGTCACCGAAGAGGAGGGCCATTTAAGTGCAAAGAGTGCTTCGCGAGCTACTCAAAAAGATGCATGCTGGAGCATCATTTGGAAATACATCCTGGTAGACAGAAACCATGGGTTTGTCACTTATGTGGCTTTCGTTTTAAGGTGCAACTGCAGTACATGAATCACTTGCAAAATCATAAGACTCTAAAACCATTTAATTGCGACAAGTGTGGTAAGAATTTTGGCTTTGAAGGTGAACTTAAGTCACATCTTGATAAGCATGAAGTGCATGCATGGGATGGTTTATCAGATTCATTAACTGTCAGATATGATGACATTAATGAAAGAATGGGTTTTGTAAACAAGGAAGGTAACGATTCTGGTAATGCTTGTTCAGAAATTTATTTTAATGATTCTTTCATTGGAATGAGCACTCAGGCTGCTCCTACTTTTAAAACTAGTTCAAATTTTTCCACTGATTCTGTTCAAACTGTAAATGTTTCAGATAAAAATATTGGAATAAAAATTATTGACCAAAATGACACTATTTTGGAAATAAGTGAAAGTGATACTACATTTCAAGAACATGAAAAAAGTATTTCACTAGATAATGTTAAACAAGAAGTTTTGTCTGATGATGAGGCATATGTTTCAATTCAAGAGCATGATGGTATTGATGAAAATGTAGGCAATTATTTGTTTGAAAATAGGAACCCATCAGTAGACTTACTGAATGGAAAAGGAATGAATCGGTATTTTGCATCACAGAAGCATTCTTCTTACTCTGTATCACCAGGAAGTTCCTGTTCTGCTATGGTAAACAGTGAAGGTAATCACAGACAAATTAACAACTCTGGTTTCTCTCCCAGTGTAGTAAAGATTGAAATTGTATCAGAAGAAAAGTGTGTTGCAAGTGAAAACACTGCAGCAAATGAAGAAAACCCAAAAACTATTCAGCAGACCAGAGAAATCTGTGTATCTGATTCTGTAAAGCAAGAAGTAATTTTGGAGGAAGGAAGTGTTGGGGAGGCTGTTGTGGAGAATGAGATAAATGAAATATCACCAGAATTTTGTCCATTAGATTTTGTAAGTACTGAGTTTACATCATGTAAAACTGAGACACCAATCACAGATGTCACTTATTTTTCAAGTATGTCTCATGTTATAGTTGATGATACTGAATGCATATCGCCAAAAGAGTCTTATCAGAGTAGTGAAGCATTACTGAAAACTGAGTTTGGTGATACTATTGCATCTGAAGAATTAAACATCAAGGTTGATATCAAGGAAGAAATAAGTGATTCTTCCTTTGTAGAGACATGCGTAAAAAAAGAAGTTGATTGTTCTCCATCTCAAAGTATCTGTGATGTAGATGAAGATGGGTGGAGAAACTTGTTAGAACAGCAATCTGACATGGCCAGAGACAACAAACTTCCTTTTCATCAGGAGAGCCAGCATGAATCTGCTTTCCCTGCATCATCATGGAGGGATATCAAACTGGAAACGGATCAGAGGTAAGGCTTTTAATAATGAATTGAGTATAACTAAGTATCTATTATGTTGGTAAAAATACTGTCTAATTACTGCAGAATATGATTTTAATGATTTGGAACTACTCATATGTTTGACACCATTGGTATACTACACCATAATTTGACTTAATCCCTGTTTTCCATAAGCCTGTAACCTGACCTGATTCAGATATGCTCTATACAACAGGGAAAATATCCTAAAAGGAAGGGAACAAGTACAAAAAGGGTAGAGTGTGTTGTGGTTTGGAGTGGGTTTTAATCCCAAATAGAAAGTGTGGCTTAAATGGGTAGTAGAGGTGTGTCCAGGTACTTGATAACTCACCATCGTAGCAGCTGTTATAAAAGATGGCCAGCATCATCATCCAGCTGTTTATCACCCCACTAAATACATAGGCACTAGTCCTTGACATATGGGAGAGAATACACCTTTGGACCCAGAACATGAAATTTGCAGAACAGCAGTGTTTAGAACCAGACAAGACATCTGAGAATGACTAGTAAATCATGGCTGTCAGGAGCAAGTGGCAGTTAAGAGAGTAATTAACACATCAACACATGAGTATACAATGTGCTGTAGAGCCTGTTATGTTTGTTAAATGCCACGTGCAAATAATTGAAATTGTTTGGGTGCCACCCAACTGTTGGCTTAGTTGAGTCAGATTGAGCATGCTATACATGTAGTAGTTCGGGGTTTGTTGGTGGATGCACTTCACAGTGCATACAAGTTGCCATGTGTGGGTACGGAGCAAGGTGGCACTAATGTAACACATTGGACTCACATTCGAGAGGGCCTGAGTTTAATTCTTGCCTCCGGCCATTCTGATTTTGGTTTTCTGCGTTTTCCCAAAAATGCTTCAAGTGAATGCCAGGATGGTTCCTTAATGAACAGGGTGGCCAATTCCTCTCTTAATTCCTGTCATCCATCATCTTAGTCTAGTCTACACAGCATGTGTTTGCCTAATTTTAACATTTTGCTTCATAGAAAGATGCCTGCTCTATTGTGTTGACCTATAAACTGTCCTATTTTCTGGAAAAACAGGGTCTGTGGAATCCTGTTTAAAGCACACTTTACAGAAGAGAAATGCTAAAATCAGGCAAACTTATACTGTACAGACTATACCTGGGCAGTTAGTTGCATGCAGGTTCCACTTTTCAGTAGCATGGATGGTTCTATCTTGAAGAATGTCTCATTTCTCAAAATTTTTAGGCCTTTTCTTTGACAAAATGCTGACATGGAGGGTCATGTAGGAACTTAAAAGTCAAATACATGAAAGACATTAATTCATTAAAAATGCTCGGCCGCCAAACCTGAGGCTTGGTCAGAGAGACTCTACTTAAACTTTATAGTGCTCTGTTTGCAGCAAGCTGGATTATGGTTCGTTGGTTTATTCCTTGGCTTTCCCTTCTGTACTCAAAATGTTGGAGTATGTTTATTTACATTTTGGTTTGTGTGTTCCACATCAGCCATGTTATTTGTATGTTTGCAGAGGTTGATGAGCCTCATCTCCTTTCTTAGCGCGAGCTACTTCTGTTGTTGTGTAGTGTAAGGGAGCAGTCTGATCCCACCTGTACAATAGTAGTTTTCTGTGACCACTGAACTTATCATTCTGTTCTGCAAAGCCTAAAGCTACTCAGCCTATGATTGTCCAACTTATCCGAGCTACATACAGTCTAGCCCTGGTCATGTTGCCACCTTCACAGCTGGAGTAACCTTGGTCCATAAAACCAGGCTGATATGACTTGATTTTACAGATTTTTGTAAACAAATTTAATGCTGTTTTCTACATATCTTGGCATAGCCCATGACACTGTTCTTCAGCTTGAATTATTTCATTTCGGTAAGTGGGTGGTTTGTCCTTTCTAGCATAAAACAGGTTTATGCATGTTTGGACTTTGACATGCCATTATGCACAAAATATGAAAGCTAAATAATTTACATTAGAGTAAAAAATAGTCACAGTTTTTGCATGTATAACAAACCATATCTCAAAAAAATACGTATTATGAATATTAAAACAATTACAATTTTTGGTGAACTGCCCCATTAACTGCACGACACATTCTTCTGGAGTTTCGCAGATATGAACATCCCCGTCATAATTTTAATTTGTCTGGCGAGCTTCAGCTATTTTTGTGTGGTGAGAATACATCTGTTAACAACATACTCTTATTTTTACGGGTAACATGGCTTTTTTGAATTTTTTAACGTGTTTGTGTTAGTTGAATTTTTTTTTTTGTATTTTTATTATTATTACTACTATAACTTCTAGTCTGTACTCATTAGTATTGTTGCCTTTTATCTGTTATTGTTGCTTTTAGTCTATCATTATTTACTTCTTTCTGTTCTGGTTTATTTTTAGCCTGTTTTTTTGTTGATTTCAATGTGCTCTTTGGATTTTATTCTGTTTTGTATGGTGTTTTTTTGTATGGTTTGTTTTGGTAGGTTAAATAAGTTACATGCACTTCTGGCCCAAAAAAAATTGTGGACGCTAATGACCTCAGTATCAACGTGCTCCGCGCCCCACAAAACCATTTACCTTACGTAATTCCTGTCGCACTGTGAAGTTGCATTTCCATTTCTGGTGACTTTACTGTTGATGAGATATGGTGCCTACTTACCTTACCTGACCTTATCATATGGGTAGCTACATGCCCATAACATTTTTTGCTCAGGTGAGCACAAAAATACATCATAAAATTAAAGCCTGCAGGTTCACAAGCATGTGTTAGCAGAATTAACGTTCTAGTATGGAGAATCTTAAAACTGACAACATCCACGAATTTGGAGACTGCAGACTAAATAAGACCCAGTTTAAAGTTTTAATCCCACACCCGTAGTGGAATCAAGTGTAAGATCTATGGTAGCGACAAGAGAGACACTGAAGAACTAAGGACGAGGGATGAGAAAAAAATTCTGGTAA
Organism: Medauroidea extradentata; assembly: GCA_003012365.1. NCBI lineage: Eukaryota > Metazoa > Arthropoda > Insecta > Phasmatodea > Phasmatidae > Medauroidea > Medauroidea extradentata. The sequence goes on along the minus strand of PNEQ01127623.1, from coordinate 13,280 downwards.
CTTTACTTCAACAGAACTACCATAAACATCCATATACTGTGCCCACCTCTAGTTTTTTATATTAAATTTAGTGGTGGAGGGGATTTCCAGTGAATTTTAAGGCAGTTACTACCTTTGCAGTGTGTTCAATATAGTTGTGTAATTCTTAACGGTGGTACGCTCAGATAATTTGTGTGCATTCTTGACTCTTCTCAAAACAGATACGCTCAGAAATTACTACTTCAGTGCTATATATTCTAGCAAAGGATTATGCAGGTGTCTTTGACTTGAAGAGACAAAAAGGGGCACAACAGAAAGAGATACCAGACTTGGATGGTTCCTGCATATCATCCTCATTCGCTCGGAAGTAGTCTGTAACAGTAAAATCAGGGAAACAAACTGGCCAAGTCAAGTAGCCAAAGTAGAAAATTACACAAATTAAAGATGGTTATATTAAGGGAACAGTCTACCAAGTGCTTAAAATGTGTTTGTAAACATGTTTTTTTTCCACGTGCACCCAACGTACAAAAAGAAAATACACTTTGTGTAAGGCCGGAATATTATTAAGATACCATGCTCATTAACAACACTGTTTCTAAGCCCTCCAATATCGCTAAAACCGACTTTGTCAGACTGCCATACTTCAAAATGTACTAACCAGATGTGTAAAACTTAGATTGAGACATACACTAATTTATGCTATAGACTTTCCACCAATAAAATAATATGGGCATCACTTAACAAGTCCGGTAGTTAAAATGGATTAGCGGCAATCTTGCATACTAGTTCAGCGCTTGGCTCATTGTGGCATTTGATGCATGCTTCAAGGTTGCACTTACAGCTCTGTTTATTTTGATCCTCTGAAGCTGCTGGGGTTGGGTAGGTTCGCTATCACGTGACTAGATTCACTTTGTCACCAGAATATGTCTGAAAGCCTGTACGCAATACGTGCTCTCGTGGCTTATTTGATGCTTGAAAATTTGACGCCGACCTCATGACTTAATAAAACTAACTTTAAAAAATATGAAATTTGAATTTGAATACAGCCATGATAATGCATGCTACAACAGACTCTATGCTATCTTATTAGAATAAAATGTTACCCACTGACTGTCTTGCCCATAGTTATAATTATTGGCCGTGCAAGTTCCTTATAAGTGGCATTTGCTGTTATTAGTACATGTTTGGTGGTTAATTAAAAAAAAAAAAGCATGAACAAAAATTTGCTACATGCAAGTTGCACTACAAACTGCAACATGTATGTCAAGAATTTTCAAGGCCAAACATTGGAAGTTTTGTATATGCTTGTATCCAGAACACAATTTCTATGTCTTTATATCAGCTAGTGCTAAAGAAATAGTGGTTCTTGCATGAGCACAACTGTAAGTTTATGCATCTGTTTTGTTTATCACTGTTGCCAGAAAAATGCTGAGCAGATTTCTTAAAACGAGACATGGCTGTTTGCAGCCCTATACCTGATTCTCTTAATCTCTGGTTTAGTTTAAATTATTTTTCGATGAGTCGTTAAGGGCAGGTTCTACAGCAATTTTCAATGTGATATTTTTATATTTGTACCAGATATTTTTTTTCTTATTATATACTTAGATTGAGACTATATTTTGATGATGTGAAATTTTATTACCTTTCATAGTTTTTGCATAATGACTTAAACATCAAAATTTGCATGATTTTTTATACGTCTATAAAACAAACTGACATACGTAACTGAAAAACTTTACAGTTAAAAAAGAGGTGGGTTACAGTGTCTTTAATGCAAAAAATTTTTGTTTTTGTATGAGAGACCTTGTAGCCTACAACATTGTTATTCGCTATAATTTTTCATTATGGTTTTGTTGGTATAAAAAAACCGTAAAATACAAATGTTGATGTTCAAGTCATTGCACAAAAGCTATGAGGGAAAAAAATTTCATAAGAGCAAAATTTAATCACAAAATGTTTGTCTAAAATAAGAAAAAAAAGTACCTGCTACAAATATAAAAATATGATGGTGAAAGTTGCTGTAGACCATGCCCTTAAAGCTCTACTACCTGATTGGCCTAACATTGTCTGTCAGCTCTGTAACCACTTACACCTAATATGTAGAGATGGTGAAATTTTGCGAATTCAATGACCTGCATGTTAGAATAAAATATCCTATGAATACTCAAGCCCTGTGTATTTGTTCATTGTTTGCTGTTAAACTGAGTAGCAGCTAGTGGACAAATAGTCGGGACTTGAGTATGCATAGGATATTTGATTCTAACATGCAGGTCATTGAATTTGCGAAATTTCACCATCTCTGCTTATAAGGAATGAAACCACAAATTTTCCAGCAAGGAACCTAACAAGGAGTAAGTTGTAAGTTATGTCATGCTGAGGAAAGTGTGTTCTGCTCATGTGCTGTACAGATGTGCATCAATATTAGTGGCCTTATTTTATTTCATGATAACATGGACAGGATGAGGTGGTGGGATGGTAACCTTGATTTTGGTTTTCCATGCTTTTCAAAATAGCTTCAGGCGAATGTGATTGTTTCCTAAACAAAGGCCATTGCTAGTTCCTCCCTCAGTTCCTGTATTTGGGCATAGTTGTGAGTAACCATCTTTAACAACTTCACATTTGTGACAGATGGTTCAAAAAACACTAATCTTCACAGGCAATGATTTTACCCATCTCAGAATGCAGTGTGTGTAAAGTGAGGAGCAGTACCTGCTGTGTCTCCATGATAGTGCTTATTTGGATTATTATTTCATCAAAAATGTTGTCTGGTGCCTTGTATTGCCCTGCTGTATCTGTTTTTATGTATAGTGCATTATTTTTATTTTATGTCTCAGTTTCATTTATTAATATTATTTCAGTACTCTCTTACCTTGCATGTTTGGCTACATCTTTAAGGCTATCCTTGTTTATTTCATAGGCCACCCTAAACAATTTTTAGTTCCTGCTGCCTATTGTTGCAATTACAGTTATGACAATGTACATAGGTACTGTTACGGATACAATTTATTTGTGCAGGTATACCAGCCAGCACAATATAGTACATGAGTCGCACAATACCAGACAAGATAATTGAGCTACTTCAATCATTACAGAATGACTCCACAAAAAATAAACTTAACAGAGAATACAAAAACACATAATAACAAAGAACAACACACACATAGAACACAACACAGTAGTACCGACATGCGAATACATGTCACATTAACAAATACTAAATTGCATTCAACACCCCTGCCGAATTTTGTAAACTGATAATACCTTCAAACATCAACTAGATTTAATTTTTGACTTAGTTTCTCGAACCTAACATAGGCTAGAGGTTTTGGTATTAAATATGCAATCTGTTCCTGTAATTCTGCTTATATAATCTTGACTTTCTTTGACATCAATAAGTCTTTAACAAAATGATGTATAACATCCAAATGCTTAGATCTTTTGGTTTCAATAGTATGTGCCATTTTGATGGTAGATTGATTATCCTCATAAACAATAACTGGTTCTACACCATCACAAAATGCACTTAACAAATTTCTCAAAACAGTACCTCAGTTACAGAGCATAGAACTCAGACTCACAACTACTTCAGGCTAAAATAGATTGTTTTTTGACTATCAATAAATAACATTATCATTTAATTTTATTGTTAAGCCTGACACACTTTTCCTATCTACAATATCTGAGGCAAAATCAGAGTCAACATAGGCACATAGGTTCAAACCAGCATTAGTTTATTTTACAAATTTAAGTCCTACATTTTCAGTATGTTTAACATACCAAAACTCCTTTCAGATGTCTCCAATGTGTTACACTAAAACAATTTTTACATCTTCTAAAATATGAGACTGAGAAACATAAATCAGGTCTTGTCCCCAACATCAAATACTACATTAAACTCCCAACTAATTCTTTGTATGGTAAGTTTAGCTCTAAAGACTGATCATGCTTTACTAAATTCATTTTATTGTTACTGATACCCTTTTAGATTTACAGCTAGACATATTGAATTTAATCAAAATTTTCTGAATCATAGATTTTTGACTAATTATGATAATACCATTGTTACACCTGACAATCTATATTCCTAAAAACTGAAATTCTTTCTCAGAACCTATGTCATGCAAATCCATGTTTGACGTTAAAGAAAATTTTATTCTCTGCAAATAATTTTTTAGGTTGAAACAAAAAACCTATCAACTCAGACTAGACTGTATGTTAGACCATTATAATAAAGACATGGATCTACATAGAACTAACAAAATGTTCTCTGGTCATTTCTGAATTTACGTAGTCATTCCAACATTTAGGACTTTATCTCAGACCATATAAAGCATTTTTTCAACAAACACACTTTATTGTCATTACATAGGAAACCTTGAGGTGGCCTCATGTATTCTGGCTCTGGAAGAGGATTCCTCAAGAATGCAGACTTGACATCTAGATGCTGTAGGTGAAGATCCCATTCTGCTGCTATGGTCTGCAAAACTCTCACAGTTGCCAACCTGGCAACAGTAGCGTAGACATCTTCTTCAAACGACTGTACCTGATAATGTGCCACAAGATGTGCTTCTTGCATAATGCACCATTAACCAACTTTTCAGTGAAAACCCATCAAGAGTCTATAACATTGTCATTCAGTGGTAGATCAACTAGCTCAAATGGACCATTATTTTTAAGTCTAGACAGCTCTTCACCCCACCACTCATCATTTTCAAAAGCCTCTTTTAAAAATTATTGGGAATATTGGCTGTCAAACCAACTGATAGGGCAAACATAATATATACTTCAAAATTTTCTAAATATTTTGGTATTCGTTTCTCTCTTGAACTTCGTCGCACCACATCAGAACTCAAAAGTAACTATGAATATTTCTCTTCTGCAGACTGAGGGCTCTCCTCTTCTTCTTTCTCAACATATGTAGGTTTGTTAACTGAAACAGTCTTGTCCGTGTTGATTTTTTCGGGATTTCCAATGTTCGTCAAAGACTACGTTTCTTGAAGAAATAATTTTTAGTGTGTCTGGATTCCATAACCTCTAACCATTGTCACAATAACCTTTCATCACCAAGTTTTATGAATGAGCAGCCAATTTACCAAGTCTTCTTCATTATGTACAAAACTAAATACAGGGCATCTAAAAACTTTAACTTTTGTTGAATCAGGTTTATGATTATGCTATGCTTCAGCTAGAGAAACTCATTTTGGAAGTGTTGATGTTCCAGTTCTGTTGTACAGATATGCATCAGTAAACATTGCTTCACTCTACAATTCGTTATCCAGTTCAGACTCAAATAACAAACACCTAGCTTTCTCTACAATAGTTATGTTAAAATGCTCTACAAAAACATTCTGCGTTGGATTTCTGGCCATTGAATACTGCACATTGATACCTTTTTCTGAGCAAAAATCTTTGAAATTTCTTGAACTGTATTCCCCACCTTGGTCACAATGAAGATTTTCAATCTTCTTATTACACTTTGTCTCAATCAATGAAACAAATATCTTAAATTTATAAAAGACTTCATATGTACTTATTTACAGTCAAAAATATCATTCCAAAATAAGTAAAGTGATCTATTGATATGACAAAATAGTTCTTTTCATCATGCATTGGAGGATGTATTTTACCACACACATCTGTTGAATCGATTTGCAGAACACTCTTTGCCATTCTATCTTCTGGAATTGCTTTCAGATAGGGCACATTACTTTGTTTAGCTTTGAGACAAACATCACATATATGTGAAGTAGGATACAGCGAAGTATGCCCTATTCTACGATGCCACAAATCAGACTTAAAATTTAAATTTGTTCGTGTCTCAGTAATATTCACTCTCTCACAATGAAAGAACAATCTGACAACATACAATCTTCCACACATCTGTCCTGACAGTACCAACCTATCTTTTAACATATTATCAACTGTACTGTTTTCAAAAATGATACTATACCCCTTTTCTTCTTATTTTCTGACAAATAGCAGATTATATGCTTAAGTTCTCACAAGCTTAAATGTTTTGAATATTAACTTCCATGCCATCTTCAGAAACAACATGCAATTTTCCTTGTATTAATCCTTTCAGAGGTTCACCTGCGTTAGCTACGTTAATGTCAATGTTCACATCTACACTGTGTTAAATAATCCTTATAATTGCTCTTTACTAAATGACAACTTGCCTCACTGTCCAAGACTAATGATATCTCCTCCAAATATTCCTTACTTGGTGTAGCAACTTCATAAGTGTCTGCAGACGTTATAAACATTCATTAACTACATTAACACTATCCTTTAACTTAGGACAAAATCTTTTCATGTGTCTCCTCTGTTTACAAAAAAAGCACTTACCATCAAAAGTGTTCCTTCTGTGACTGGTACTACCATCGTTCCAATTCTTTCTTGACTTGTATGAAGCAAACACATTGTGTGGCTCACATGTACTAGAACCACTTTTTGCATGCCTTTCTTTTTCTGCACGTAGAATATTTTTCATATACTCCACAGTGACAGCCGACTTATCCTTACTAAAGCGGACATCCAAAGTAGACACCATACTATCGAATTCTTGAGGCATAGAAAAAAGTAACTGGTTAACTATTTCACCTTCATCTACCTTTCCACCAGCAATTGATACTGCCACACAAGCATCTTCGAATTCCTGAAAGAACTCCTGCAGATTCTCAGTTAGCAAAACCTGTCCCATCAAACAGCTTGATACATGTTTGAATAGGCCCAGACATCACCATGATGCGAACACAGTTTTTCACGCGCTTAAACTCATTAATACAGACAGTCATTACTGTTTACACTGAATACTGGACCTATAACATGTTATAGATACCATTTATTTATTCAGGTAAACTAGCCAGCCTGTTACAGTACATGAGTCACACACTACCAGAGATGCTAATTTAGCTACTTCAAACATCACAGGATGACTCCACAAAAATATAACTTAACAGCGAATATGACAATGCATAATAACAAAGGAAAAGAGACACATAGAATACAACACAGTGGTAACAACATGCAAATACATGTCACAATAACAAATACTAAATTGTATTCAACACATACTAGGTAGTGTGTTAGTAGAGAAATAACCAAGTTTGTTCCCATAAGTTACCCTAAAATGTTTACGTCTACAGAATATGGGTCGTATGAGGGTTTGTTTGATGCATAAATCACTGTTACATTCATTACTTGGAAGTTGATGTTTTCGTAGACACAGCGCAAAAATCAAAAAAAGTACCCATAACATATTCTATTTTCTTTCAAATTAATCTCTACAACTTACTGAAAATAATTTTTACAGGAAATGTATAAACTGTATATTCATGTTTGTATATTATATATTTTTCATTGTTCAGTAGATAATTTAAAAAAAATTAATTAATTATGCACTTCTTTTAATTTTATGTAATGAAACATAAATGTGCTGGCTCTTGGGCCAACTTTCGCTGATTAATTATTTGCATCATCACCAGTAGGCTGAAGATGCTCAACTGGCATCAATCTTCCCATCAAGTACTCCTCTCAGAGACAACTCTTAGTTGACAGACTGTACCATCAAGGTACACATAACAATGGGTTTGAATACCGAGTGAAGCAAAATTCTAGAATTTAATAAATACAAACGGAAATTCAAGTTACACAACAGGGTTTTATTTAATTTAGGCTTCTTGTACATTTTGTTTTCTTTTTTAACAAGTTACACATATTCCAGATAAGGTATGCCAAAAGGTCTGTTAAGATAATTGGAAAAACACAAACTAAAGGGGCAATCAAAAGGCTAAAGCCCAAACAAGTTAAATAGAGAAAGCAACACGTCAGCGCCCCGTCGGCTCCCGATACATATCTTCACTAACGGCAGAGAAAATGCACAGCAGAAAAGACAGGGCAAAAGGCCAAAGCACGAACTCCAACGAACCCGATCAAGAAAAACTAACTCACCAACATTATCGAAGAGCAGCCAACGAGGCCCCGACGGGCGCAAACAGAAAGCAGTGTACAGAAGGGCGACCAGGATCCAACTGAACTCCAGAGCTAGGCGGCCAGCCTAGGCAACAGGGAAGGGGAAGGGAGGGAGCCGAAGATAGCCAAGCATAGCCGAAAGGCTCCGACTGGCGGCAAAGTAGCCTCGCACGCTTCCAAACACAGAGTCCCATTTAATAACACGTCAGAACCAAACCATAGGGTTCAAACAGTTTAAAAAAAGGGCCCCAGTACAAACTGAGGTCACAGCACCAGTTTAAGACTGTCTACTGTTGCCAGGAGAGCACTTTTCATTTTCCTGTTATTTATGCATTCAGAAAATTAAAAGAACTAAAATTGTTTTCTTGGCTACCATACGGGTAAATTTAAATTTCTGTATACTGCTTATATACACAAACATTAAATGACTACCATTTATGTTGTGTACACATAATGTACTTATTATTAAAGTGCCATTTTCTCTGATAATAACCAGACTTGTGTACTTTTTTAAACAATATATCTTAAATTAACTAAGTTAAAATAAATAGGTTACAGTTGCAAGCAACTACAATCAGTTGGGTTAGCAGTGAAGTTAATTTAATGTTATTTTATTCTTTTCAGGCATATTCTCTATATGCCTGAACCAAACTCTGTCCTACAGTGCTGAGATTTAACTTTTGTGGAAATGCAAAGTAGTTCTACAGGAAAAATTAGTGCCATATAGGACTTACCATCTACCTCTGGTAGGCTTTCACAGCCTATAATTATATAAATATTTCTTCAGTTCACATAACATTTTTCGTTAACCGTGAAGTGCACAGGCCTGTTTAAAAAAATTAACCTGCATGTAGCATGTTATAGTGTTTAAATATTGGGCATCATTGCTGGATTCGTAAACTAATTTTTTTTATGTTTAGGAGGCTTCTGTTGGAAAACTCTCACGATTCAGGAATCCGTCACTGTTGCTGTATATGTCATTCATTCATGGAGTCATCTGTATCACTGCTGCAGCATTATCGATCTATCCATCATTTTGAGCCACGTGCCGTGTGTAAAATCTGCATGGAACCTTTTGACACATTAGCAGAACTTCGCAGTCACAAGATTAATGCCCACAAGGTAAACATGCGTTGCCCATTATGTGAAAGGAAATTTTTTAAAAGGTCTGTTTTTATGGCGCACCTCAAGAAACACAGTGGGGATGTGCCGTACTTTTGCACCATCTGTCAAATGTGGTTCCGTGACCTTGATGAGCTGCAACATCACCGCACCTCGGCTATCCCCCATAGACAGCTGCACTATTGCACTCGCTGTGGTGAAAAAAATGCATGGAAGTTTGAGATGAACCGTAACAAGGGGCGCATGTATATTTGTGAAGAATGTGGAAAGTTTACCATGAAGAGGCTGGTGACTTGCGAGACATGTGGTCAATTGTTCCGTAGTCTTTTTTTTCTGGAGAGTCATTACATCTTCCAGCACACAGGTCGCCACAGTTGCAGACATTGTGACATGGTTTTCGACTCAGCCTGTGTCAAGGAAGGACACAGGGAGTCAATGTGTGGTACTCTGAAGATGTTCACCTGTACAGCTTGTGGCCGATGGTTTCAAAGCCAAAACACACTGGACCAACATAAACATATTCACAACATGTTATCATTGAATTACGAGTAACTGGCACCTCATGTTTAGTGAAACTCAGAGGTAACATGCAAGTGTGATATTTGTGAGGATATTTGTAATTTTTTTGAACTTAAAAATGTTCTACTCTGTCTGTGTTGTAAATTGAAATTTTGTTATAAAGATTGCTTGTGCTGGTTTAAATTATTGGATTTGTGTTTCAGTATTAAAAGTATTTTCTGTTATGAGATAGTTTTCATTGTTTGTGAAACTAGACTTTTTTGGCAGAAATAATTGATAAACTCTGTTTCTTGAGAGTATAAAAGCAGTTGGTACATGATGGGATATAATGTTTTGCTCTTTCAAATCTTTTCCATTTTGATTAATTTTGATTAATATTTTTAAAATTAACTGTTGTGTTTCTCTATCTACCTGTGTAAGTACTAGAAATCTTCCAGCTACTGTTCATTCAAGTGATATTGTTTGTACTGTGACGTTATAGTACATTTCTTCATCGCATATGAGACAGCTATACCCCAACCTCTCTGCCGCGTACATTTACAGCTGACAAGCTACTTGTGCAGTTTTGCCACTCTTGTGTACTCTTGCCAACAGTTTGCAGTTATAATATGCAGCAAGCGTGCCTTTCTCGTGTACACAAAGCTCCATATTGGTTGTCTGGAAATAAGTGAGGTTCCAAGTAACTGTCCGTATAGAGGTGAGCTTAAACAACATGACCAAGTAAAATTGTCTTAACAGTGCAACTACTCACACACAAAGGGTAAATGCCCTGCAGTAGGTAAACAGTGCCACAAGTTTGGGAAGTACAATCATTTTGCAGTAATGTGTAGAAATGATAGTAAATCAAATAAAGTACGAATGTTGAAAATGCAGGAACCAGACAGTTCTGATGAGTATTTTGTAGTGAATGATATAACTGTAGTGGTGGAAAACGTAAAACAAGTTGAATGTGTGAAAACACTAGATAACTTCACAAAATGGCATGAAACAATTGTAGTAGAGGATAGAAAAATAAGCTTCAAGCTGGACACAGGATGGGACGTCAACATATTACCATTTAAAATGTTTAAGAAAACTGACAATCAGCTTAAGGTAAGGGACACTGCAGAAGCACTGGAATGCTATGGAGGATTTAAAATAAGGCCAGTGTGAATTGTTTATTTATGATGTGAATCAAAAAATGTGGTTAAATATATGGACTTCAGGATCACCGATGCTGACAGTACTCCGATATTGGGGCTGCAAGCGTGCGTTGAATTGAACTTGATCAAAAGAATGCACCTGATTGGAACTGAGGACAACACGATTAAGATGCCAAATCAAGAAACTGAAGAGGAGCCACTAAAACGAGATTTCATATGAGACAATAAAGATGTGTTTTCGGGCCTGGGAAAGTTTCCCGGTCAATGCAAAATCAGTGTGCGAGAGAATGCTCAACCAAGAACTGAACCCCCACGAAGACAGCCACAAACAATAGCCAGAAAACTAAAATCAACTCTGGAATCCTTAGTGAACAAAAAAAAAATCGTAGAAAAAGTTGAAGAACCAAGCTCGTGGGTGCACAATCTTGTCATTGTAGAAAAACCAAATGGCACACTGAGAGTTTGCCTGGATCCTCAATATTTGAACCTTGCTATTAAAAGAGACTATTATCAAATTCCAACTATAGAACAGCTTACAGAGACACTAACAGGAAAAATGTATTTTTCAGTATTTGATTTGAAGGACAGGTTTTGGCAAATTGAGTTGGACAAAGAATCCAGTGACTTGTGCACTTTTTCGACTCCATGGGGCTGTTATAAGTTCCTGTGACTACCCTTTGGCATGTCTTTTGCACCGGAAAAATTTCAGGAGCTGAATGAAAGTGTGTTTGGAGACATTGAAGGCATAGTGGTATATTTTGACGATATTCTTGTTGCAGCAGAGACGCTAGAAGACCATAATAGAATAGTAGCACAAGTTTTGAAAAGAGCAAGAGAACAGAATAAAATTTAACCCTGCTAAACTTCAAAACAAAGTACCGAAGTTCAGTTTCATGGGACATGTTTTTTCAAATAGTGTAATAGCACCTGATCCAGACAGAGTGGCAGTGATACAGGATGTACCGGACCCGCAGAACAAGAAGGAACTGCAGAGATTGCTTGAAATGGTCAACTACCTAAGGCCATTCATCCCACATATTGCAGCAACAACATCGCCACTGAGGAAGCTACTGCGATCTGATGTCACATGGCAGTGGCTGAAGTGTCACTCCGATTATGTTGTGGCCATCAAAGCAGCAATCAGCAGTGCACCAGTCTTAGGAAACTTTGATGTCAACAAACCAATTGTGGTCCAATGTGATGCATCACAAGATGGACTGGGATGCTGCCTAATACCTACAAAATGGGCAACCTATATTGTATGCTTCACGCAGCGTGACTGTAACAGAACAAAATTGGTCCCAAATAGAAAAAGAATTTTTAGCCATTGTGTATGCTACAAGTAAGTTTCATTACTACATATATGGTCCTGCAGTGCAGATTCTTACAGACCATAAACCAATAGTAGCAATAATTAACAAACAAGTGTCGAAAATTATGTCAACTAGACTTCAGCACCTGAAATTGAAACTTATCAAATATCAGCTGGATGTGCAGTATCTACCGGGAAAGATGATGCATATTGCAGACCTGCTATCAAGAGCTCACAGTACACAAACAGTAGAAGATGATGAAGAAATGCAGGAAATGGTACATAGTGTTTGCAAACATCTTCCCATGAGTGAAATTCGCAAAGAAGAATTTAGACGAGAACTAGCTACGGACCAGTGCTAAGTGGTGTTGTGAACCTGGTCAAGACAGGGTGGCCTCAAAAGAAGGCTAATGTGGTAGTTCATTGTGTCCCATACTGGTCTATTCAAAGTGATATGTTTGTGGAGGATCATTTGTTATTTTTAAATAATACAATAGTAGTTCCTAAAAAAACTTAAGACAGAGCATGCTGAAGGTTATTCATGAGGGTCATTTTGGAGTAGGGAAGACAAAAGCCAGAGCCAGGAGGTTGTTCTTTTGGCCAGGAATGACTCGAGACATAGAACAGTATTGTTGCGAGCCACGACTGTCTGGCTGGGCGGTGTAGTATGATACTGTGGTGGCGGAGCTAGGACACCCCTCTTCCCACACACTCCTCGGCGCCGTGGCTGTCGGGCAGGGCGACTAAATACAATACAGTGGCTGCAGTCCTAAAAGACCTGCTCGGGTGCTGCATTGATTGTATTACTCCATGATAACCACCTGCACCCAGTATCGGGTAACCAAAGGAAAATATCGTGATCTGGAATGATCCTGTTCCCTCTTTATCTCTCGGGGTGGTACTTGACTTTGAAGCGACATCTTTCCAGGAAGTTGGAGAACAGAGACCTGCCGAGATAATTCGGGAAGTAGGGGTGGGTATATAAGGGGGAGCTGCAGCAGGAGCGACAGAGTTTTGGCTAGCAGGTGCCTGGTGCGATCTCAAGTGATAGTGACAAGTATTGGATTGCAACGACTGTTCGAGGGTGTCCAGCGAGTGGGACCGCAGCAAGTAGTAGGAAGAAGGTGATTCTAGGCCAGAAAGATTCTTCGATATTATTTCCTTGGGTCCACCATTGTGAGTGACTAGTAACCTTTCCATATACAGAGAACTTATGTAGATGTAATTTTTTCCTT